>CATIWQ010276790.1:0-24017 GCA_949673415.1 Euphorbia schlechtendalii | reverse complement strand
ATATATAGATATACATATACATATATAGATATACATATATATATATATATAAATATGTATATATATATATAAATATGTATATATATATATAAATATGTATATATATGTATATATATGTATATACATATATAGATATATATGTATATATATGTGTGTGTGTGTGTGTGTGTGTGTGTGTGTGTGTGTGTGTGTGTGTATGTGTGTGTGTATATGTATGTATGTATATATATGTATGTATATATATATAGCAGTATATTTTTATTTTTATTTTGTTTTTGTTTGTATATTTAAGTTAGTGTCGTTTTAAAATAAAAGAAAAGAGAAAAGTTTTTGGATTCTAACATTTCACGCTCGGGGCATTTTTCGCGCTCGTGAATGGAGTTGTCAAAACATTCTGTTTTTGTATAAGTGAAAGTCACGATCGCGATGATCCTTCATAGTAGTGATTATTGTAATGTCTCTTTTTCTAACGGTTATATTAGATATGTATCCATTGAAAAAGCAACATACTCTATTTCCTATATATATGTAACTATCTTTCTAGTTGATTTTCACAAATCAATCACTCTTTTTCACAACTTCAATCGCTTGCAAAGTAAATTTTCTCTGTTTTTCCCAAAACTTTCTTTCAAATTCTTAAATTAAATCTCAATGGCTCTAAAGAAATCAGCAGCAACCAAGGGAAAGAATAAATTGGTCAATCAACAAACCAAGTATAGATGCCCTTTTCCGATCTATGGTGAAGAAGAAGTTGAGAGATACTTGAGGATTAAGAACTTTAATTTCCAAGGTACACACTTCTATGATCTTACTTTTCCAATTGATGCTGAAATACATGTGAAAGTAGAGGAATACTTTTTGCTATTTGGGTTGGAAAGCTTTGTGAACATGTTTTTCCCGTTTAACGAGGAATGGGTCCTCGAGTTTTTGGTTACTGTTAAGGAGGATGGGAATTCTTTAAAAAGGAAATTTAGGAATGAAGGGGATGAGTATAAGTTCAATTTAATGGATTTGGTTAAGTTGTTTGGTTTTGGAGAATCCTATGAAGAGGTTGAAAAGGAAAACGATTATGATCTAGTGAGTGTATGGACTAAGATAACGGGATTGGATTGATACGATGTCAAAAACTCATCCAACAAGAACATTCGGAGTAACAACCTTCTTTACCTTCTCAATTTTATCTTTCAAAGTCTTTTCTTCCGACACGAGACTACCAAAGTGTCGATGAAAGATTTCGTTGTATTAGAGTGTGCTGTTTCGCAATTAAAGCCAAAGTTTCCGATTTACATGTTGGAATCCATCACTAGTCTTACTACACATAAAAAGGTTAGAGTTGGAGGTGCGAATACAATTTGCAGAAATATTTTGGGAGCGAAGAACCAACTGCCATACCGATATAGTCCTAGAGAGAAGTTCAACTTAATGGGAGGAGTTTACATGAAGAGAGCGGGATTAGTTAAGGAAGAGCAAGGGAAATTATGTTTTTACTGTATGGAGTAAGGGGTAGAAAGTTAAGACTGATAGAAGAATCCACTTCTCGAGAGAACCAATTTGACGAAGGCATTGAAGAAGTTCAAAGCGGAAGTAGTGAAGCTAGACAAGTCTCCGGGAGTACACATGCTAATGAAGATACTTGGAGAGGGAAGTTCATGAACGATGTCAATCAAGCATGCCTTGATATAGCTTCCATACAACAAGATGTTTCTCAACTCACAAAATTCAACATTTCTTTGAACCGGAAGTTGAGTTCGTACTTCAGGAAGCAGAATATGGATATATCACCAAGTCCTCCAAATTCAAGTTCGGAAGAATGAAAATAATCGGTTTCAAATTTCTTTTTCTTTTTCTTTTTCTTTTCTTTTCTTTTCATTTGCTTTTTGTGTTTAGTTTCGATTTTTTTCATTTCTAGTTAAATATCTCACAATGAGGACATTATGCTCTCTAGTGTGGGGGGCCACTTGTATAAAATCCAGAAAAATCCAAAAAAATCAAATAAAATTAAAAAAAATTGAAGAATGAAAAATTTTCTTGATTTTTTGTTGTTTATACCTTATCCATACCTATACTATACTGACATATGTTCCAAGGTTATTGTGAGTGTTAGGTATTCCAAGTTCGATGTTGGTGCAAATTTTGAATAAAAATTTTTATTTCGAGTATGAGCGCACGTTGAGAGTGTGAGTGCTTTAGTAGATTGGCCATTTCGCATTTTGCAAGGATGAGTGGTGAGTAACATTCAATAGCAACATTCCAAGTAAGTTTCAATATATATTTCAATGCAACATGAATTAGTATAAGTTATATAGTTTTAGTTTAATGCTACCGATAAGTTTTGAGTGGAGTAATATTTAGTAGTGTTCTTACTATGAGTTTTATATGATATTCTTGAATACGTCCTATAAGTATTGAGTGTGTATAAAGTGTAGGGAAACTATAGCCATAATACTTTGAAAGTGATCAATAAAGGATGAGGGTATTGAGAGAAAAAAAATCAAAAGAAAGAGAGGATAACCAAAGAGTTATGTAAAAGTTAAAGAATGGTACGGAGCAGAAACTGCAACCATTCAATGAGTGAAAAAAAGAAGAGAAAGTGGTATGGAGCATAAAATGCAACCACTAAAAAAATGGGAGAGTGGTATGGAGCATAAAATGTAATCACTAAGAGTGTTTAGCATTCTAGGTTACTTAAAAATGCCTTGAGATCAATCTTTTCAAAGTGTGCTCCCTTTTTCCTTTATACTTTATACTATACTTTAGAGAAGGAAATATTCAAGCGAGCATATAATGCTTATATGAAGGCGCAATTTGGTTAGCCCTCCATTAAGAGCAAAGGTATGTAACTAGACTATATAAATTGCACATTACTAATTTGTGGGAAATTTTGTATACTTTACTTAAACCTTATGGAACGTGGGAATGTGGTACTCATTACAATAGTCTTTCTCCAAATGAGGTACAAACTTGAATTACTATTTTATACATTTCTATTGTGTTTACCTTCAGGACAAGGCAAAAGTTCAGTGTGGGGGTGTGATAAGTGTATAATTATACTTATTATCTTGATATTTTTACTCAAAACAATGTGGTTTAGAGTCATTTTATATTTCATATAAAAGATTTTACATGGTATGTAGTTGTTTTTTATGCAAGTGCAGAAACTCGATGAATCTTGGGAGTGAAATGATCAAAGATGGAATTCTATGCAAAAAGAGTGAAAAAGGTGCAAAAAAATACTTGGAATGCAAGGAATTAGCGTATAATAGAAGTTGTCAAAGATCGGTAAAGTTGCAAAGAAGAATCACAAAGAAAAGCATAAGTCATGACAATGTCACGATCGTGATTCCTACTCGAGATTAGCCAAATCACGCTCACGACTATCTATCGCGATTGCGACTTATCATTCTTCACAAATAGCCAGTTACCAACTTACATTCACGATCGTGACATGTATGTCACGCTTATGAATTGTGATGGGTTTGATAAACTCTTCTAAACTTCCAACCACCAGTAAGAACGATCAACCACCATCAACTGTCAGGTGAAGAGACACTTTTTGGAGTCAATGCAACCATGAAAAGGTGCCTATCCCTTGAAGATAAGGATGAAATCTTGCATCCAATCACTTTGAAGATGATGCAACCCTTCACCAATGGACATGACTATTCGATTGGATAAACACAACCTTTCACACTCTATAAATAGAGGTTCAAATCAACCATTTCGTGCAGCAGCAGATGGTGTAAGATGAAATGTATGGTATGATACATAATAGATAGAGAGTGAAAGTTATATAGATTTCGCTAAGTTCAAAGTGTTAGAGAGAAAAATGTATAAGTGATTCGATTCTTATTTCAATCACTAGATTTCTCTACAAATTTGAGCGATTGTTGTATGAGTGTAATTGCAAAGCGCTTATCAATAAATGTTTCTATTCTTCCACATTCATTTGTTCAATATTCACAAGAAATAGCATCCTAATGGAGGTTCTGTACTAGTTGAGACCGAATTCAAAGTAGAAGCAGGAATTGCGGGAATTGACTCGTTTAAGTGTTTGCACTAAGATTCGTGGTTAGCATGACATTTGTATAGTGATAAGTAGAAAACACGTAGCACATAGCATGCAACGTTCAATCTTCTAACCATACAACTCCCGCACGTAGGGTTTTTCACTAGTCTTTATCCTAAGTTTGGTTAATATTAGTACCATAAAGATATTGAGGAGTGCACCGGCAAGAAAAATATAATGCATGGTTGTCTATTGGGTAACACCCTAGGGAAAATGCCTATGGCTTATTTACATGATGTTTTGTGAGCACGGAATTTTGTACCAGCCCAAGCGTTCAATGATTATGGATTTTTGGAATTTTTATCTTTGGATCACACAATTTCGACCGTCTAATGACCTTCATATGGGAGTCTTCCTCGTCTCTGAATTCAAAAGGACTTTTCTAACAAAATTATTTAATTTTTTTCCTTTAATTCAGAAATTAATTAAAAAATATGAAAATACACAAAAAAAATCCAAAAACGTCGTGGAAAACCAGATCCGGAGCCTGCCTCGCCAGACTCTCTAACGAGGCTCGCCAAAGCGAGGTTAGCCAAACTCTCTGGCTAGCCTCGCCAAATTTACCTGCCTTTTTGGATTTTCGAGGTTTTCTCCTATAAATAGTCGAACTTTTTTGGATTGATGGGGGCTCGAAATTTGAGAGAAAATTGTCCTTTTCAAAAAGAAAAACACTGACAAATACTAGAAAAATATTTTCTTTCATTTCTTCCAAAATTTTCTTGGATCCGAAACACGTTTGGATTCAAACTTTTAAATATTCTTAAAACTTTTCTTCATCTACTTTTCTTCTTAAATACTCAAATATTCTCGGCTCTAAAACAAATTTAGAACCCGAGTCTGATTATCTTTTGGATAAATAAACACTTATTTTCCAATTAAACCACAACTAAATCAAAATCAATGAGGAATGATCCTGGGGATCATACGAATATGCCGAATTGGATTCACGCTAAAAGGGTAAGTCTCCGAGTTCCTAGAATTGCGGATTCCGCGCTCTTGTCTGCTTCATCTTTTTCTGATTTTATTTATGGACCTAGGAATTGTCTTATTTATTATTGTTGTAAATGTTGTAATGTTCTTCTTCATCTTTTTTTTCTTTTTAATTTTCATGTTAGAATACCCCCACGAAGGGAAAAGTATTCCCGGATAACAGGTCTTAGACTTGGCCATGTGTTCATTTTCACTAATAAAATTAATCAACATACGTATAAATAAAAATGAACAAATTTTTATTTAAATTAATAACTTTAAATCGTCAATGTTTTAATTAGGCCACACGGGCCTTCTCAAAATCAAATCAAACATATCTGCCATATCTTGTGCTAACCTTTATGGATGCAGGTTTGATGTATGCCTAGGATTTATTTTCCTTCAGGTATTGCGAACATTTTTATGGGAAATGTAATTAATAGATTAAGCGGGCGATTGCATCCCTCGAGGTTTCATAATTTGTAATCTTTACTTTTCCGCATTTACTTTCTACATTTATTTACTTCTTTTTGTATGGATTTACTATTTTTCGCACATACGTTAAATCATGCATAATAACTTCAAAACAACTTAAGTGCGAATATGCGCAATTAAGAAATACGATATTCTATAGATGTAATATAGTGTGATCACATAAGAAATAAGCAACTTATCCCGGACCTGAATTTCTGTATCTTAGTGGGCTATCCCCCGGACGTTAAGCCTCACAGGACTCTAATTCCTGGAAAGAGCTAATCCAGGTGGCGACTCCACACTAAGAGACGACGGATTCAGGTTTGACCTATCTAAAAAATGTTTTCGCTCTTTATCCACCTTTCCCGGGTCCCTGACCTGATACTTTTTTTAAACACCCCGGTGGACCGCGTCTCTCATCTCCGCGCGCTCTCGGCCCATCGTTCCTTGTCGTCCACTCACAGTGGCGACTCTGCTGGGGACTTTTCTAAAAACTTACTTTTCTTAAAGATTTTAGATTTTGGATAAGTGCCGAAAATTATTGATCATATTATTCGGTTTCTCTTAATTGTGACATATTCATAATTTCAAATTGCAATAGAAGGGATTAGCCCATAAGTCTAAGGTACCCCTATTACCGTGAAGCTTTCTCTTGTACTAATCTGCCTCCTTGTGAAAAGATAGTACTTGAGCGGGTGGAGCACTTTTTGTCATATCACATGTACCTCCCTCATTAGAACCCATTTGGGGAGAGGCTTGGAGTGTATTTTAGTGTAACAAGAACCTTCTACATCAGCAGCCCATTTACAAACCACATGTAAATAAACCATAGGCATTTTCCCTAGGGTGTTACCCAACAAACAACCATGCATTATATTTTCTTGCAAGTGCTCTCCTTAGTATCTTCATGGTACTAAGATGAACCAAACTTAGGATAGAGATTAGCCAAAAACCCTATGCGCAGGAGTTGTATGGTTAGAAGTTTAGACGTTACACGCTTTCTATTACGTACTTATTATTGTACAAATGTCATGCTAATCATGAATTTTAGTGCAGACACTTGAACGGACACACTCATAATGTTAATATGATGTAACATAACATCTTCTCATAATCATACTTAGGATTAGTTGACACTCGAGATCGTGTCACCCTAGGATAACATGAAACCACTTAAAATCATGAAGCATCATTCACCCCAATCTGCATGATGTCCACTTAACATCCGACACTCAACCCACAAGGGGCAATAACACACCCCACACATTACCTATGAAATGTCCAATCGACGTCCAAATCATAACCCGAAAGGGACAAATACCTACCCTAAATCATTACTCACATTAAAGGATATCCCAGTTGATGTCCTAACTTAAGCCCTCAAAGGGTGAACTTACTTCAAAAGTCTTACCTTACCAAATCTTGAAGGGTATACGCTTCATACCCAAATCATTCGCCCATACGGGGCAATAATTCATGCATCACCACATACCCTCAAATATTGGTGACTACATAGGAATTCAAAACTCCTCCCTAATTGGGTAAAATTAACCAAATCAGTCATTAGATAGCTACATATGGTGGTTGTTTTCATTTCATTAGGGTATGCTGAACTGCTCACCCGAAATAATTTTGACCTCCTCATGAGACCTAGTTTTAGTATGAAACCTCAAACTTTTGACTTATTACCACATGAGTAACTTGGTCACCTCACTTACACCACTCATATTGCAATGTTACACAGACATTGTACAAATCTCAAATCCAACCCCCGGTGTTGATTTTCATTTCCTCATATTTTCATCTTTACCTAACGACTAACTTGTTTGTTTCAAATGGATTGACATACATGTTATTTCACATCATGACATTCTAACCCCTTGTGAATGCAGTCATAACATTAAAAATCTAACGCATTTCTTGCATCACGAGTCATTAAAGATCTCACGCATTTCTTGCATCACGAGTCATTAAAGATCTCACGCATTTCTCGCATCACGAATCATGATATGAATATCAAATGCATGGTTTGATCTTTTACTTGTGTATCAAAGGGGCTTGGAAAAGGTCCGCTCATCGCCTAGTTTGTGTTTCCCCAATCGTGGCCAATCTAGAAGGGTTCCATACACTAACTCAAGTGAGGACTCAGGTTTTGATTCAGATTCAGTTCAACGTACGTCGATTGTGGCCAATCCACAAGAAGAAGGTGGGGGGAAGAACACCCTATCCTTATAGGACAAAATTCTCAATAGTAGTTCGTCGGTGAGCTTCGAGATTACAACTGCCTTAAATGCTTTTACCAACAGTGAATAACTAGCATTGCTTATTCACCAACACACCGAGAGAGCCCAGAATGTGGTGTCCACCCCGAAGGTCACCCTTAACAATGGCAACCCAATTAGCTGGCTTGAAATAAGGGGACCTCCTGCCTCATACATGGTGCCCCCAACTTCTACTGCCTTTTATCAATTTGGGGTAAGACAAAGTTAGCTGAACCAGAACCAGAATCAATCCTTCCCGAGATAACTTGGGCATCCGGCATTCTCACCAGGGCCTTTCTATCAAGGAATGACCCAACAGCTTATTCCCAATTGGAGTACATTAATGACCTCACAATTTCAGGCACCTCAAATGCCCAATTTTGTGGCATATCCCCAGGGGCATTATGGTTTCTGTCCAAACACTGGGGATGCCATCCTCTAACAACCAGGCATAGTAGAATTGTGGTAACAATTCTTGAACACTCACGGTGGCCACCTAATGAACACATACCATGTACAGCCAACGATCGAGGATCAAGATAGCTTACCCACAAACTTCGCAATGCTGTGTTTGAAAAGTATGTGGGATCTGGCAACCCACGTGTTCACTTAACGCATTATCAAACGGTGATGAGAGCATTAAGGGTCAGCAAACGGATGATGGCTAAGCTCTTTATCGTCACCTTGGGCCACCCAGTTAATGAATGGTACAGCAACCTTCCGCTAGACATAGCTATTGATTGGAATAGCCTTACTCAGGCCATGATGGGGCATTACGGTTTCAACACTCAAATGGAAACCACAATGCAACATCTAGAGGCTATGAGGCAAAGATAGGGTGAGAGCTTCAAATCCTACTATGCGCATTGGATGGCCACACAGGTCAGGTTACAAACTCGTTTGACCTTAATAGAGATGATAACAAAGCTGTTAGATGACGCACTGCCACAATACAGGAACAAATTCGGATCTGATAGCTTCTCCAGCTATCAAGAAGTGTTTGAGAAAGCAGAGAGGATGGAGCACGTTGAATCCATGGACACATTTGAGGGGCGCTAGAATAACCCATGCTTTATGATAAAATAATTTAGCTTTCAACTACTTTGCCCATTAGTCTTTTGAAATTCTAAATAAATTGAATTTTGTTTATTTGCTTGACACTCTATTAATGACATCACGCACTCTCATAAGCATATACATAATGTCTTTAGCACATGTGAAGCATCATGTCATGAAATTAATTTGGGTATAAATGGATTCCCCATAATTACAATAAATTCAAATGATTTGACTCTTGAAAGAAAGTTAGAGATAAACACATGTACTTAGACAACATGTGATAGCATTTGCCTCATCCCATGAAGACGTAAGGTCGATGGAAAAATCTCCAGACATGAAATGTCCACTTTTAAATCAGTCAACCAAAGGAACGAAACAAACAGAAGCCAAAATGTCACCAAAGAAAATTGAAGCTTCCCTAAAGGACCAAACAACTGGCGTAATGTCACAAAGAAGGAGTCAGATCGTTGAACACGTCAACAACACCATCACACGACTCAGCACCCTTCATGGGGAAACCAAACAAAAGTCAATACTAAAAAGGAGTAAGATCATTGAACACGTTAACAACTCCTTCACACGGCTCGCTACTATTTGTGGGGCAATCATCGCACCATTGAAGGAAAAGCTGATGATCAAAACTCATCATTGAGGACACCTCAAGCTAGTGAAGCAGCATGAGCACCAACCAATCGGTCAGAAATTTTGAACGAGACAACAACTGAAGTCATGGACATGGACGGCGACTGATCTACCAAATCTATTAAGTCTTACACAATTGTTATCACGCATAGGTGAAAGAAATAAATTGATAAAATGCAGTACTACCAAAAAATAAATTTGTATTTAGCCTATCAATTAACACTCGTTAGTTGAGCAAAAATTAGGGCTTCTTTTCAAAATAGAAAAGAATAGTCCGTTGAGTTGAAAACTCGAAAAGGGCGGCTCAGGAAAAACTTAGGACATCGAGAGAATGCATTGGTTAGAAAACCTGAAAGGGCTAATTAATGGTAGGAGTCAAATCATTTGAAACCTTTATACCCTTGCTAAGTTCATCAATGAATTGTCATTTTTGCTGAAGCTTTATGCAAATTGTTAATTTGATTGCTTCCATGCCAATGGTAGAATATTGAAAGTAAACATCCAAAAAGTGAAAAAATAAATAAAAGAAAATGAGTCTACTGGATTGAAAACCTCAACGACTCATCTAGATCTTCCTCAGACCCGATCAAAACTCTGAATTCGAATCTGAATTAACGAACCAATGGTCGTCGCTCTGAGGGAGTCATCCATGGAATCCTTAACAAGACAAAACCTAGGGGCAACCATGCACCAGCACAAGATGGATGAAGACCACAACACCTACAACAGACAAACATGCATCATGTGATAAATATTATCCATGCATAAAATCATGCATACATTACATTCGCATAATGTCATTTACAGGTAAAGACGATGCCAAACCATGATAACATCATCCCGGTAAACAAGGAACTCCACCTCTACTTGAGGAACCTTCAAGCAATAAGAAGGATGATGGCCCACTCAAGCCTGAAGTTAACATTGCAACATCACAAAAGCCTCCTAAAACAATGGAGTGGTTCTCAGGACATCCCTGAATTTTCATTAAACTCATTTATTCATCATGTTTTAATTTTGATTGAAGGGGTAAAAATTTTTGCTTCGCATAACCTCAATCAAATAATTAAAACATTTATCATAAAATGTACTAACATTACATTTTTTTCTGATTTATCATAGTAAGCAAGTCAACATCCTTAAGGAAATACAAAATATAACTGAAGAAGGAAACAATTATCTCGATGGCTGAAGAAAAAAATTTTCTCATTTATCAACCGAAGAATGAAATGGTTGCCAACCACTAAAGGGATGCCGTAGAAAGAAACTGTCGACCCGCCCACAAGGGGCACCAAGTACCTAAGGGATTCCAAAGAAAGAAACGGATGACCCTATGGGAACAAGAAGTCACCAACCACACTGGTCAGGTATTCTCTCTATCCTTATTCTCATTTAGTGTGATCATACTGGTTATACAACTAGCAATTATCACATGAGGGGTAGCTATGAGCACGGGATTTTGTACCAGCTTGCACGATAAATGATGACAGCTTTTTGGGATTTTTATCCTTGGATCACACAATTTTTGAGCGTCCGATGATCTTTAAATGGGAGTCTTCCTCGTCTCTGAATTCAAAAGAACTTTTCTAATAAAATTATTTGATTTTTTTCATTTAATTCATAAATTAATTAAAATGTATGAAAACACACAAAAAAATCCGAAAATGCCGTGGAAAACCAGATTTGGAGCCTGCCTCGTCGATATTCGGTTTCGCAAGAATTTGGCGAGGCTAGCCAAACTCTTTGGTGAGCCTTGCCAAATTTACCTGCTTTTTTGGATTTTTAGGGTTTTCTCCTATAAACAGTCGGAATTTTTTGAATTGATGGGGGCTCGAAATATGAGAGAAAATTCTCCTTTTCAGAAAGAAAAACACTGACAAGTACTAGAAAAATATTTTCTTTCATTTCTTCCAAAATTTTCTTGGATCCAAAACACATTTGGATTCAAACTTTTAATTATTCTCAAAACTTTTCTTCATCTACTTTTCTTCTTAAATCCTCAGATATTCTTGGGTCTAAAACAAATTTAGAACCCGAGTCTGATTATCTTTTGGATAAATAAACAATTATTTTCCAATTAAACCACAACTAAATGAAAGAATGAGGAACGCTCCCGAGGATCATACGGATACGCCGAAGTGGATTCAAGCCGAAATGGTAAGCCTTTGAGTTCCTAGAATTGCAGATTTCGTGCTCTCGTCTACTTCATCTTTTTCTGATTTTATTTGTGGACCTATGAATTGTTTTATTTATTATTATTGTAAATGTTATAATTTTCTTCATCTTTTATTTCTTTTTAATTTTCATGTTAGAATACCCCCACGAAGGGAATAAAAAGTATTCCCGGATAATAGACCTCACACTTTACCATGTGGTCATTTTCACTAATAAAATTAACCAACATACATGTAAATAAAAATGAACCAATTTTTATTTAAATTAATAACTTTAAATCATCGATGTTTTAATTAGGCCATACGGGCCTTCTCAAAATCAAATCAAACATATGTGTCATATCTCGTGCTAACCTTTGTGGATGCAGGTTAGATGTATGCCTAGGATTTATTTTCCTTCGGGTATTGCGAATATTTTTACGGGAAATTTAATTAATAGATTAGACGAGCGGTTGCATCCCTCGAGGTTTCGTAATTTGTAATCTTTACTTTTTCGCATTTACTTTTCGCATTTATTTACTACTTTGTGTATGGATTTACTACTTTCCGCACGTATGTTAAATCATGCATAATTACTTCAAAACGACTTAAGTACGAATATGCGTAGTTAAGAAATAGGTTTTCTATAGATGTAATATAGTGTGATCACATAAGAAATAAGAAACTTATCCCAGACCCAAATCTTTGTGTCTTAGTCGGCCGTCCCCCGGACGTTAAGCCTCACAGGACTTTAATTCTTGGAAAGAGCTAATCCAGGTGGCGACTCCACACTAAGAGATGACGGATTCGGGTTTGACCTATCTAAAAGACGTTTTCGCTCTCTTTCTCAACCTTTTCCGGGTCTCTGACCCGGTACTTTTTTTAAACACCCCGGTTGACCACGCCTCTCATCTCCGCGCGCTCTCAGCCCATTGCTCTGTGTCATCAACTCACAGGTTTGTAAGTGGGTTGTTGATGTAGAAGGTTCTTGTTGCACTAAAATACACTTAAGGCCTCTCCCCAAATATGTTCTAATGAGAGAAGTCATTCGATATGGCAACAAGTTCTCCACCCGCTCATGTACTATCTTTTATCAAGGAGGCAGATTAGTAAAAGAGAAAGCTTTGCGGTAATATGGTACCTTAATCTTACAGGCTAATCCACTCTATTGCACTGCGTTATTAGAAATATGTCATAATTAAGAAAATACGGAATAATGTGATAAATAATTTTTGGCACTTACCCAAAATCTAAAACCTTTGAAAAAAGTTTTAAGAAAAATCCCGAGCAGAGTCGCTACTGTGAGTGGACGACACGGAGCGATGGGCAGAGAGCGCGCGAAATGAGAGTCGCGATCCACTAGGGTGTTTTAAGTTGAAGATATAAATGTACCGGGTCGGGGACCCAGATAGTTTGGATTTACAAAGTGAAAACATTTTAGGACGGTCAAACTCGAATCTGCCGTCTCTTAGTGTAGAGTCGCCACCTTGATTAGCTCTTTCTAGGAATTAAAGTCATGTGATGCTTAACGTCCGGGGGACGACCCACTAAGACACAGAGATTCAGGTTCGGGATAAGTTGCTTATTTCTTATTGGATCACACTATATTACATCCATAGAAAACCGTATTCTTAATTGTGCATAATTGTACTTATGTCATTTTCGAGCTATGATGTATGATTTAACGCGCATGCGGAAAGTAATAAAACCATACATAGAGAGATAAATAAACACGAAAAAGTAAAGATTAAAGATTACATAACCTCGGGGGATGCAACTGCCCGCCTAATCTATTAATTACATTTTTGTAACAATATTTGCAATACTCGAAGGAAAATAAAACCTAGGCATACTTCTAACCTGCATCCACAAGGGTTAGCACAAGGTATATAGCACAACATAAATATTTACACATATGCTCGATTTGATTTTTGGCAAGACCCGTTTGGCCTAATTAAAAACATCTATCATTGAAAATTCTTATTTAGAAACAAAATGATTCATTTTATTTACAAATATTTTGGTCATTTTTTTAGTGAAAATGATCGCATGGTAAAATGTGAAGTCTATCATCCGAGAATAATTGTAATTCTCTTCATTGGGGTATTAAAAAATGTATTTTTATAAATTAAAAGAAATAGAAAATAAGGAAAAGAAATATTACATTGATATCTACAATAAAAGAGAATAAAAAATATTCCTAAGTTGACACGTAGAATCACATAGGAAGCACGAGATGAAGAAGCTCTAGGAACTCAGAAGTTTACCTTTTCGGCGTGAATCCACATCGACGTATCCGTATAATCCCCACGAGCGTTCCTCGTTCTTTTTTTAAGGTTGTGACTTGGTGTGGAAAATAATTGTTTATTTATCCAAAAGATAATTAAACTCGGGTTCTAAATTTGTTTTATACCAGAGAATATCTGAGGATTTTCAAAAAAAAAATAGATGGAAGAAAGTTGATTTGAAAATCGTAAAGTTTTGGAATCCAAACATGTTTTGGATCCGAATTATTTAAAAAAATTTTAAAAGAAAATATTTCGTGTTGTGTTTGTTAAGAAAATCAGACTTTTTCTCAAATTTTCCGGTCTCTCGTGAAATTAGAATTTTTTTTTCTGTGAAAATTTTCCTGTCCCTGAATACTGAAAATTCCACGAATATTTATAGGAGAAAATCTCGAGAATCCAAAATGGAAAGAAATTCCGGCTAGGCTCTCCAGAAAACTCTGGCAAGGGCGGTCCCTGATTCCGGTATTTTTACAATTATTTTGTATTTTTTATTTTTTTAATATTAAAATATATTTTTAATTTTTTTGAAAATATAATAAATTAATTTTTACCAAAATCTAATTTTTAAAGTCTTAAAAAAATAATTTAAGTTGTTAAAATAAATTGGTGACGAGGAACATTTGGAGATCTTTGGATAATCGAAAATCGTGTGATTTAAGGATAAAAATCTCGAAAAACTGTCATCATTAAACGCGCGAGCTAGTACAAAATCCCATGCTCATAGAAGGAGAAACAGAAAGAAGAGGCCACCTAAAGAATATAGAACTAGGGACCTAATAAAGAAGATTCAAGGAATTTTAAAGGAATTTTATAAAGACAACTCTTTTATAACCGAAAGAGATACAAGAAAAAAACACTTAACCAAACAGGTTTGGACCTAGCAATCTATATATATAAAAGAAACCAGTGAATAAGCATAAACAAAACAATTTTCAATCAAAGAATCAATTCACCATCAATTGGCTTCCTATCATGCAAAAACAATTAAGGGTAAGATCCAAGCATGCATAAGGAAGAAGAACAACTAATATTAGCGATTAAAGAAGAGTAATACTTACTAAATTCAACTTCTTTTAAGAAGAAGCCCTTTTAAGAAGAAGCCCTTCTTTTAACAATGCTACTTATAAGGAGAAGGTTAAAAGAAAATTACAGTACTAGAAACCCTTTTTTCAAGGGGCTTTCTTTTGCATAGGAAATTATAGTGGAAGTAGTGAGGTGCCTTTACCTTGAGTCTTGAATCCAAGTGAATCAAAGAAGTTTCCTTTGGTTTCTTAGTGGATTTCCTCGTGATAAAAGGAACACAAGAACAACTAGAATTAATATCAGATTGAAGAAGGAATAAACAAATATAAGAAATTTTCTTTAAACATTCAACAATGCAATATTAAGGCACTGATAAGAAAGGCTGGAAGATTCAATATAAGTAAAACTCAATCGATGTAAAGTTAAAGCGAAGAACGTTGGTATTTGCATGTGAAATTGATTTATGTAAAACAGGTGCAAAGAATAAAATCTTACGATAAAGTTTTAACCTAAAAGAAAAGAAACCCTAGAACTCTGAAAAACTTTTAGAAATTGGAAAAACGCAAGCTGCAAATATAGGGAAAAGCTTTACGGAAACAAGAACATATCCGGAGAACCCTAGATTTATAATTTACTTGCTCTTTATCACCTGTGATACTTATAATCGGTATTTTAAAATTCAAAAACATCCATCAATGAACATGGCATAATAAATCATTCAATATATCTTGAAAAACAAAAAATACAATACACAAAGATATACTTTTATGCAGTTCCCTCTTGATTGGTATTTCTACCAATCAATCTAAGTGAGGTACGTCTACTCGGAGAAGGAGAGAAGTTTTATTGATTTTTCTAAGGGTCAAAGATAGTTTGTTACAAAAAAGAAGAAGAATCCGAGAGAAAATCCCAAAAGCAAACCCTAGAAAATACATGCATAAACGAAAATGGTAAAAGTAGGACTATTTATAACCTAGATGGAGGATAACCGCCTCATGAAAGCTCCTTGTAAAACGAACTGCAGACAAAATCAAGAAGAGATCACAACCATGCAAATCACCAGAGAAACGGAGAAGAGAAAGGTAAGGAGAGGAGTCTTTTTTTTCTGATGAAAATCCCTAATACCACAAACAACCGGGCTTATATATGACCCACCAACAGCCCAATAAACAAATAAACAACTTATAGAACCTATAACAACAATTATACAAATTTGGGCTTAAAGATAAACTAGTGGACTTTTGAAAAAAAAAGTTTTTAGCACAGAGGGCACAAATTTTGCTAACAAGTTCGCTACGTAAAGGTAATCAAGAAAAGTGGATATCAGGCTCTACCATGGGTTAGATACATAACAATGGCTGGTGAATACGAATTAAAACTACTATAAAGGTTTATGAACATATTACTTCTTGTCACCTGTTTGTACATCATTATGAAGGCTGTAGATCAATCATGATTATCCAAGACAAGGTTTCCCAAATTGTGGTATTTGAGACCATCGATTAGTAGACTGTGGATTATAACATGATGTGGCATCAAGAATAGGCGTCCACTTGATGAGGTGATAAAATAGACTTGACATTTCATAAAACGTTAACAATGGATTATGTATTTGATTGTGAATTGTAATTTAAAAAATTAAAATAATCAAAGAAAGGTTAAACTATTTGGTAAGTCATCATTAAAATAATATGTAATTAATGATGCAAACTTTTATTTAATTATCTATTTGTAGACAATCAATTGGATTGTGTTCAACATTAATTATTCACATCACATTAGAGAGAGAATAAAAAGTTCTATTGAAGGGTGATTTTTTACTAAATTGTCTATTTTAACTTATGGGTCATACTAATAATGATCTGATTACAAATTTTGTTTTCTTATTTTGTAACTTCTTTTGTGATATTTCTTTGAGATGTATCATTGGTATCAAACTTAGCTGGTAGGCAATCAAAATATTTGATTGTCGTGACCAACCATTATCAAATTCAAATGTTATAACAATAAGATTTTTTTTAAAAAGAAAAACGATAAAAATGGAGGTGCCGTGGGTGAAGTAATGTCTCGATGAACTGAAAGAAATCTTGAATTGAATAAAAAGGAATGAAGAAACTGATTACAGAGAAGATTAAGAGTATAATTTCGATTACAGAGATTTTGGGATTCATCCCTCTTTTATACCTAGAGTAAAGAAGCCTAACGCCTATATTACTAATTTTCACAAAAGTCCCTAAACTAATACAAATATAACATATATAGCTTCTATATTATACATCCCCCTCAAGCTGGTATCATTTAATTGATATAAGTCCCAACCTCTGTAGTTGTCTATCAAAATCACGAGTATGTGCTTTAGTCAACATATTTGCCTGTTGGTTTTTGGTTGATACAGACATTAGGTGAATGATGCCTACTTGTAACTTTTCCCTTACAAAATGGCAATCTATGTCCAAATGTTTCGTTCTTTCATGAAACATAGGATTTTTGGCAATATGTATTGCTGAAATATTCTCACAAAAAAGTAAAGCTGGTTTTTCATATTGAATATTCAAGTCTTTCAGTAATAAGAACATCCACTGTATTTCTATAGTTATTGAAGTCATGGCCATGTACTTTGCATGTGAAGAGCTTCTAGAAACTGTATTTTATTCTTCTCTTTCCAAGATATAAGAGAGTCCCCCAAAAATACATAGTAGCCTGTTATTGATCTTCTTATGTCTGAGCAGTTTTCCCAATCTGAGTCTATGTAGGCTCTTAACTTAGTGTTTGCTATTGCGGGAAAAAATATATCCATTACTAGTCTACCTTTAAGGTATCTAAGAACTTTGTAAGCTACAGTCATGTGACTTTCATGTGGCTTGTCTAGGTTCTATGAAAATTGTTGAACTGCAAATGCAATGTCACGCCTGCTGTGTGTTAGATACAACACTTTTCCCACTAGCTTTCTGTAACTAGTGTTATCCTCTAGTTGCTTTTTCTTTGTTGGATGCTGCTTATCAACTGCTATTGGGGTGCTTATAGGCTTTTTGTTAAGATAGCCATAATCTGCAAACAAATATAAATTATACTTTCTTTGATATAGATGTATACTGTTGTCAAATCTAGCTATTTCTAGCCCAAGTATGAATTTTAGTTTTCCCAAGTCCTTAATGCTAAATCAATCATGTAAGTAATCTATAACATTTTGTATTTCTTCTTTATAATTACTTGCTAGAATGACATCATCCACATATACAACAAGAGCTATATAAGTACCTTTTTCCTCTTTGAAAGATAGTGATTGGATCAACCATGGATTGTTTAAAGCCTTGAGCAGTTAAAGAAGATGTTAGGGTGGAATTCCATTGCATGCTAGCTTGTTTCAAGCCATAAAGCGATCTTTGTATGCATACAACATTAGGAATAGTACTAGACACACCTTGAGGCAATTTCATATAAATCTCCTCATCCATGTTTCCATTAAAAAAGGCATTGTGAATATCTAATTGTTGTAAAAACCAATCCTTTTGAGCTGATTAAGCAAGAATCACTCTTGTTGTTGTGATTTTTGCCACTTGTGAAAAGTTCTCTAAATATATGCCATTTTGCTGTGTATACCCTTTTACCACTAGTCTAGCTTTATACCTTTCTATACTACCATCATATTTCCTTTTTATTTTATAGACCCACTTACACCCTATAGGCTCTTTATTTACTGGCAAACTAACTATATTCCAAGTCTTGTTTAATTCTAAAGCATCTAATTTAGCTTTCATAGAATCCTATGAGCATTTTTCTTTCTGAGCTAAAGCATATGTTTTTGAATCTATTTCAGTAATTAAGGATAAAGAATAACATTTATGTGCAGCAAATAATTTTTCATATGACAAAACTTTTGATAAAGGATAATTTTTACCTTTTTCAAGCTTTTCAACATCTACAGTTTTTATTAAAGAAAGATGATAGTCCCTTATACTCCCATCTCTAGAGTACTAGTTTCTGTATCCTTTTCATTAGATTCAGAATTGTCAGTAACATAAGGGTATATATGCTAAAAAAACTTAACATTTCTTGATATAACAATTTTTATGCAAGGATAAACAATACACCATATATCTTTTCATACCATTTTCATAACCAATGAAGATTCCCTTATCACCCCTATCATCAAAATTTGTCCTTCCTTATTGTAAAGTATTAATATACACAAGGCATCCAAAACTTCTGAAAACACCATAGTCATGCAACTTACCATATAACCTTTCATAAGGACTTTCTTCATTTAACAAGGGAGTAGGAGTCCTATTTATAATAAATTGAACATGCATTATTAAAAATTTCCAAAAGAAATAGTAAATTACTCTGATTTTTCAAACATCTAGCAACATAAAGGAATATGTTGATGTTTCCTTTCTAAAATACCATTTTTTGTGGAGTTTCCACACATGATCTCTAATGTACAATTCCATTTTTGGAATAAAAATTTTGTATATGAAATTCTAGACCATTATCTGTTCTTACGGCCTTAATAGATTTACTAAACTGAGTTCTAATCATATTACAAAAATTCACCACTAGTTGTATTGCCTGACTCTTGGCTTTCATAGGGATAACCCATGTAAACCTAGAGAAGTCATCAACAATAGTTAAGAAAAACCTTTCTCCATCTAAGGACTAAAAAGTTGGTCCCCGTATATCAACATGTATTAAATTAAAAATTTTAGAACTAACAGAAAAAGGTAGCTTCTTTAATTTTGATCTCATGCAAATATTGTTCGCCACTTTTCTACTGATAATATAAAAGTTTTAAATATGAATAAGTGTTGTGAGTACCTGCTTATCAAATAGAAAAATGATGATAATTGCAAGTATACATTTGCGATGTAGTTTTAAAAGATATCGATCCCCCAGCAAAGGAATTCGATTCTAAGGATCAAGTAGAGTTATGGGGTGAAAGAAAATATAGTGATTTAAATTGTTTTGAATGGTAACTGATGAATAGACACATGCATGAACATTTTAGAGAAGATGCAAAGTATATAGATATTCCTTAAAAACAAGTATAGTAGAATAAAATATGCAAAATAATCAAAGTTGTTTTAAACACTAGATAACTTTAACAAACTCGATTCTACACTCTCAAATATCCTATAATTCACCACAAAGCAACACGTGAAATGACTTTTCTAAATCTAGGGTAAACGAATTATGACACTTATAAAAACCTGGACAACAACAATACTATGCATAGTACGGGTCACTCTCACATAGCCATATTTAGCAAGTTACCACTCCAAAAATGTTGGCTTACTAAACAGCATTAAAATCACAGATCCAGTGATTCTACACAATCTTGTTAACTCCGAAATCACTCTTAAAGTCAACTCGAAAGCATATAACTTTATAAATACAAATGACGCAGGATGAAATGCTCGTTATTACACATAGGCATATCATAAACTTTGAATTAGAAAGTATAAGTAGAAAACAAAATAAAGTTGTAAGGTATGCAAGTGAAAGCTAAAGTTGATCAAACCGTATCCACTATTTTAATAGGAGTCATCAATTCCTGTGTCTACTTTGAATTTGGTCTCGACTCGTACAGAACCTCCGTTAGGATACTATTTGTTGTGAATATAGAACAAATGAGTTGAAGAAAAGAAACTTTTATTGATAAGTTCTTTACAATTACACTCATACAACAATCGCTCGAATATGTGGAGAAATCTAGTAATCGAAACAAGAATCGAATCACTTATACATTTTTCTCTCTAACACTTTGAACTAGCGAAATCTATATCTTTCACTCTCTATATATTGCTACTGTCTATAACATCCTCGACATGCCCATTCATACCATCCTCAAAATTGGTTGATTTGAACCTTATTTATAGAGTGCGAAGGGTTGCGTTTATCCAAACGAAGAGTCGTGTCCATTGGTGAAGGGTTGCATCATCTTCAATGTGATTGGATGCAAGAATTCATTCTTATCATCAATGGATAGGCACCTTTTCATGGCTTCATTATCCCTAAAAGGTGTCTTTTAATTTTACTATTTATAGCGGTTGATCGTTCTTATCCGGCGGTTGGAAGTTGAGAAGAGTTATCCAAAACCATCACAAGTCGTGAGCGTGACATAAATGTAACGATCGTGAATGTAAGTTGGTAACTTTCTGCTCGTGAAGAATGCCAAGTCGCGATCATGATAGATAGTCACGGGCGTGATTTGTCCAATCGTGAATAGGAATCACGATCATGACATGTGCTTTTCTTCATAGTTCTTCTTTGAAACTTTGCCAATCTTTGACAACTTCGATCCTAAGCCAATTCCTTGAATTCCAAGCATCCTTTTGCACCTTTTTCACTCTTTTTGCATAGAATTCCATCTTTGATCATTTCACTACCAAGATTCACCTAGTTTATGCACTTGCATAAAAAACAACTACATACCACGTGAAATCTTTTAGATGAAGTATAAAATAACTCTAAACCATATCGTTTTATGATTGAAAATATCAAGATAATAAGTGTAATTATACACTTATCACACCCCCACACTTAACTTTTACCTTGTCCTCAAGGTAAACACAATAGAAGTGTATAAAATAGTAATTCAAGTTCGTACCTCATTTGGTAAAAGACTATTATAGTGAGTACCACATTCCCACTTCGGATAAAGTTCAAGTAAAAGTTCAAAAATTTCCCAAAAATTAGTAATGTGCAATTTATATAGTTTAGTTGCATACCTTTGCTCTTAATGGAGGGTCAACCGATTGCATCTTCATATAAGTGTTATATGCTTGCTCGAAATATTTCCTTCTCTCGAGTATAGTATAAATTATAAAGGACAAAGGGAGCACACTTTGAAAAGATTGATCTCAAGGTATTTTTAGGTAACCTCGGATGCTAAACACTCTCAGTGGTTGCATTTTATGCTCCATACCATTCTCCCCTTTTTTTAGTTGTTACATTTTATACTCCATACCACTTTCTCTCATTTTTTTTCTTTTAAGCATATGTTTTTAAAGTAAAGATTTGTACTTTGCACCCATTTTTCATGTTATGCCACTTTTTTCTTTTCACTCATTGAATGGTTGTAGTTTCCGCTCCGTACCATTCCTCACCTTTTGCATAACTCATTGGTTATCCTCTCTTTCTTTTGATTTTTTTTTCTCAATGGCCTCATCCTTTATTGATCACTTCAAAGTATTATGGCTATAGTTTCCAAAACTTTAAACACACTCAATACTTATAGGACGTATTCGAGAATAGCATATAAAACTCATAGTAAGAACACTATTAGATATTACTCCACTTAAAACTTATCGGTAGCATTAAACTAAAACTATACAAATTATACTAATTCATGTTACATTGAAATATATATCGAAACTTACTTGGAATGTTACTTTTGAATGTTACTCACCACTCATCCTTGCCAAATGCTAAATGTTGTACCAAATCGCTCACACTCTCAACGTACACTCAAACTCGAAACAACTTGTTCGAAATATGCACTAACATCAAGCATGAAATACCTAACACTCATAATAACCTTGGAACATATGTTAGTATAGTATAGGTATGGATAAGGTATAAACAACACAAAATCTAGAAAAATTTTCATATTCTTCAACTTTTTAATTTTATTTAATTTTTTTGGATTTTAGGGATTTTTATACAAATGTGCCCCCACACTAAAGAACATAATGTCCTCATTGTGAGAGACTTAAAGAAAAATGAAATTAAACACACATAAAAAAACAAACACTAAAAGAAAAGAAATTTGAACCCGGTTTTATATTCATTCTTTCGAACTTGAATTTGGAGGACTTGGTGAGATATCCAAATTCTACTTCCTGAAGTATGAACTCAACTTTCTGTTCAAAGAAATATTGGATTTCGTAAGTTGGCAAACATCTTGTTGTATGGAAGTTATATCAAGGCATGCTTGATCAACATCTTTTATGAATTTCCCTCTCTAAGTATCTTCATTAGCATATGTACTCCCGGAGGTTTGTCTCGTTTCACTACTTTCGATTTAAACTTCTTCAATGCCTTCATCGTATTGGTTCTCTTGAGAAGTAGATCCTTCTGTCGGTCGTAACTACCTAACCCTTACTCCATACGATAAAAACATATATTTTCCTTCTTCTTCTTTTAGTATTCCTACTCTCTTCATGCAAATTCCTCCCATAAAGTTAAATTTCTCTCTAGGACTGTATTGGTATGGCAGTTGGTTTTTCACTCTCAAAATAATTCAGTAAATTCTATTTGCACCTCCAACTCTAGCCTTTTTATGTGTAGTAAGATTAGTGATGGATTCCATCATATACATCGGAAACTTTGGTCTTAATTGTGAAACAGCGCACTCCAATATAACCAAATATTTCATCGACACTTTAGTAGTCTCGTGTCGAAAAAAAAGAGTTTGAGAAATAAACTTGTGAAGGTAAAGAAGATTGTTACTCTGAATGTTCTTGTTGGATGAGTTTTTGACATCGTATCATTCCAATCCTGTTAACTCAGTCCATACACTAGTTAAATCATAATCTTCTTCCTTTTCTATTTCTTCATAGGTTTCTCCTAAACCAAACCACTTAATCAAATCCATTAAAGTAAACTTATATTCTTCCCCTTCATTCCTAAATTTCCTTTTCAAAAAGTTCCCATCAAACTGAACAGTAACAAAAGACTGGAGGACCCATTCCTCGTTAAATGGAAAATGAATGTTCATACATTTTTCCAATCCAAATAGTGAAAAATACACCTCTACTTCCGTATGAATTCCAGCATCAATTGCAAAAGTAGGATCATAAAAGAGTGCACCTTAGAAATCAAAGTTTTTCATTCTCGTGTATCTCTCAACTTCTTCTTCACCATAGATCGAAAAAGAGCACCCAAACTTGGTTTG
Organism: Euphorbia schlechtendalii; assembly: GCA_949673415.1. Classification (NCBI taxonomy): domain Eukaryota; kingdom Viridiplantae; phylum Streptophyta; class Magnoliopsida; order Malpighiales; family Euphorbiaceae; genus Euphorbia; species Euphorbia schlechtendalii. Next base: position 186 of record CATIWQ010276790.1, on the reverse strand, counting down.
TTGAATGACCAATTTGTTCTTCCTCTTTGTTGCTACTGATTTCTTTAGAGCCATTGAAACTTAATTCAAGAATTTGAAAGAAAGGTTTGTGTTTTGATTTTGGGAAAAATAGAGAAAATTTGTTTGCAAGAGATTGCAGTTGTGTAAAAGAGTGATTGATTTGTGAAAATCAATTAGGAAAATAGT
>CATIWQ010276788.1:0-99900 GCA_949673415.1 Euphorbia schlechtendalii | reverse complement strand
GCATTTAACTCCAAAAATGACATAAGTGCGAATATGCACAATTTAAAGAAAACGGTTTTCTGTAGATGTAATATTTTGTGATTACATAAGAAATAAGCAACTTATCCCGGACCCGAATCTCTGTGTCTTGGTGGGCCGTCCCCTGGACGTTAAGCCTCACAGGACTCTAATTCCTAGAAAGAGCTAATCCAGGTGGTGACTCCACACTGAGAGACGACGGATTCGGGTTCAAACCGATCTTAAACATTTTCACCTTTTTCTCTTTTAAACCTTTTTCCCGGGTCCCCGACCCGGTGCTTTTCTTCTTCCTCTTTTTCCAAACACCCCGATGGACCGCGCCTATGAATCCCGCGTGCTCTCAGCCCACCGCTCCATGTCGCCCGCTCACAGTAGGGATAGAGAATACCTAACCGATGTGGTTGGTGACTTCTTATTCCCAGTTGGTGATAACATAGGCCTTCCTTTCTGGCGTTATGTCTTCAGAGGGTTGTCCATTTCTTTCTTCAAGATCCCTTAGGTACTTGGTGCCCCTTGTGGGCGGGTCAACCATTTCTTTCTACGATGTCCCTGTTGTAATTGGCAACCGTTTCATCCTTCAGTTGATAAATGAGACTGTTTCTTTCTTCTGTCATCGAGATAACCGTTTCCTTCTTCGGTTATGTTTTGAATTTCCTTAATAGGATGTTGACTTATTTCCTGTAAAAAAAGGGTGTGATGTTAATACATTTTATGATGAATTTTTTAGTTATTTGATTGATTTTATGCAAAGCAAAAAATTTTACCCCTTCAATCAAAAATTAAAACATGATAAATAAATAAGTTTAATGGAAATTTGGGGATGTCCCGAAAACTGCTCCGTTGTTTTAGAAGGCTTTTATGATGTTGTAATGTTGACTTTCAGCTTGAGTGGGCCATCATCTTGTTTGTAAGTTCCTCATGTGGAGGTGGAAATCCTCGTTTACTGCGATGGTGTTGCCCCAGTTCGGCATCGTCTTTACCTAAAAATGTCATGATGCGAATGTAATGTATGCATGTTTTTTTATGAACAATATTTATCATATGATGTATGTTCATCTATTGTAGGTGTCGTGGGCTTCATTCATTGAAGAGCCTTCTCTTGTGCTAGTACATAATTACCCTTATCTTGTTAGGGATTCCATGAACAACTCCCTCAAAGCGATGGCCATGGTTTCGTTGAATCAGGTTTAAGTTCATAGCTTGGATCTGATTTGAGGAATGTCTGGATGAATTGTTGATCCCGCATTGTGTTGGCGATGATTGCTTGAAAGCCGTTTTGCCTGAAGTGTTGAAGGTATATTATGCCTCATACCGTTTCGAGGAGGAGATGATGAATTTGATATTTCTTTGGTTCTAATTTTTGCATAGATCACCCTTGTGGGTTTTCAATCTATCGAACCTTGTCTTAATTTTTTTCCTGGACCGCCCTTTCAGGTTTTCAATCCAGCAGACTCATTTTTCTTTATTTTATTCTTTACTTTTTAATTTTTTGGATGTTTACTTGTGATATTTTGCCATTGGCATGCAAGCAATCAAAATAAGCATATGCATAAAGATTCAGCAAAAATGACAATTCATTGATGAACTTAACAGGGGTATAATTATTTCAAATGATTTGACTCATGCCATCAATTAGCCCTTTCAAGTTTTCTAACCAATGTGGTTCTCTCAATATCCTAAGTTTTGCCTGAGCCACCCTTTTCGAGTTTTCAACTCAGCGGACTATTCTTTTTCTAGTTTGAAAAGAAACCCTAATTTTTGCTCAACTAATTGAGTGTTAATTGACAGGCTAATTACAAATTTATTTTTTGTTCATATTACTTTTTAGAGATTTATTTCTTTCACCTATGCGTGATAGCAATTGTGTAAGACTTGGTTGATTTGGTAGATCAGTCATCATCCATGTCCACGACTTCATTTGTTATCTTGTTCATCATTTCTCATCGATTGGTTGGTGCTCATGCTGCTTTGCTGGCTTAATGTGTATGTGATGATGAGTCTTGATCATCGGTGTTTCTTGCAATGATTACCCCACAAGTAGTACCGAGCCGTGTGAAGGAGTTGTTAATGTGTCCAATAGTCCGACTCCTTTTTATCTTTATCATTGACTCTTATTTGATTATCCCATGAATAATGGTGATCCATGTGATGGAGTTGTTGACGTGTTCAACTATCTGACTCCTTCTTCGTGTTATTGCACTGGTTGTTTGATGGTGGTGATGGAGTTGTTGATGTGTTCAACAATCTGACTCCTTCTTTGTAGCATTGCACCAGTTGTTTGTTCTCATGAATGGTTGTGATGGAGTTGTTGACGTGTTCAACCATCTGACTCCTTTATGACATTACGCAAGTTGTTTGGTACCAACTTGCTTGGTCGACATTTTAGCCTTATTCTAGCTCCAATCCTTTTTATCTTTGCGTGCTTCTTGATTGAGTCAGTGGACGTTTAATGCTTGGAGATCATTCCATTGATCTTTTATCCTTGTATGTTGAGGTAATTGCAATCACACATTGTCTAAGTACATGTATTTATGTCTCACTTTCTCTCAAGAGTCAAATCAATTGAATTTATTACGGGGAATCCATTTATACCCAAATTAATTTCATGAAATGATGTGTCACGTATTCTAAAAACATTATGTATATGTTTATGAGAATGCGTGATGTCATTGATAAAACATCAAGCAAATAAACAATGTTCAATTTATTCAAAAATAATTCAAAAGAAGCCTCATAGGCATAGAGCTAAATGCTAATTTATTACATAATAATCCCTCATGCTAGTCCCCCCCCAGATGTATCAATGGATTTGAAGTGCTCCATCCTATCTGCCTTTTCAAACACTTCTTGATAGCTCGAGAAGATGTCTGATCCAAACTTGTTCCTGTATGATGGCAATGCACCATCCAGAAGCTTGGTTATCATCTTTGGTAGAGTTAAGCGAGCCCTAAGCCTAACCTGTGTGGCCATTCTACGTGTATAGTAGGATTTAAAGCTCTCACCCTGCCTTTGTCTTATAACCTCTAGATGTTGCATTGTGGTTTCCATCTGAGAGTTGAAACCATAATGCTCTAGCATAGCTTGAGCGAGGCTATTCCAATCAGTAGCTATGTCCAGTGGAAGGTGGCTGTACCATTCGTTGACCAGGTGGCCTAAGGTGATGACGAAGAGCTTAGCCATTATTCGATCACTGACCCTCAATGCTCTCATCATCGTTTGATAATGCGTCAAGTGAGCGCAAGGCTCACCAGATCCTATGTACTTCTCAAACTGCGGCATTGTGAAGTTTGGGGGTAAGCTGTCTTCATCCCTGATTATCAGTTGTGTAGGGTACGTGTTCCTTAGGTGGCCACCGTGAATGGCCAAGAACTGTTGCCATAGTTCTGCCATTCCTGGTTGTTGAAGGATGGCGTTCCTTATGCTTGGATAAGAGCCATATTGCCCCTGGGGATATGCTGCAAAATGGGATAGTTGAGGTGCCTGGAATTGTGAGGCAATCAACATACTCTAAGTGGGAATAGGCTGTTGGGTCATTCCTTGGTAGAAAGGCCCTGGTGTGAATGCCAGTTGGATAGGATGACTTTGTCCTGCCCCGAACTGGTAATAGGCAATAGGAGGTAGGGGCATCATGTGTGAGGTGGGAGGTCCTCCTAACTCAGGCCATCTAGTTGGATTACCATTGTCAAGGGTGACCTCCGAGCTAGACACTACATTTTGGGTCCTCCCAATATGTTGGAAAATGAGTGATGCTAGCTATTCGCTGTTGGCAAAGGTATTCAGGGCAGCTGCAATCTCGGTGCTCACCGACGACTGCTGAGAATTTTATCTTGTAAGGGTAGGGTGATCTTCCCTCGCTCCTTCTTCTTGTGGATTGTCCATAACAGTGCATTGAACTGAATCTGAGTCTGAACCCGAGTCCTCACATGAGTCTGTGTACAAAACCCCCTCCAGATTGGCCACAATTGGGTGAACGCGGACCAGGTGACGAGTAGGCCTCTTCCAAGCCCCCTTGATACACGAGCAGAATATTAGACCATGCATGTAAGATTTGTGATATGATTCATGATGCAAGAAATGTGTGAGATGTTTAATGTTATGGCTGCATTCACAAGGGGTTAGCGTGCCATGATGTGAAATAACATGTATGTCAATCCATTTGAAATAAACAGGTTAGTCGTTAGGTAAAAATGAAAACCTATGGAAATGAAAATCCAACACCGGGGGTTGGATTTGATATTTGTACAATGTCGGTGAGACATCATAATATGAGTGGTGTAAGTGAGTTGACTAAGCTACTTGTGTGGTAATAGGTCAATGGTTTGAGGTTTTATACTATGACTATGTCTCATGGAATGAGGAGGTCAAAATTGTTTTGGGTAAGCGGTGTGACATACCCTAATAAAATGAAAATAACTACCGTATGTAGCTACCTAATGAATGATTTGGTTTTTCGCCCAATTAGGGTAGATTTTTTGGATACCTATGTGGTCATCACTATTTGAGGTGATACGTGAATTATTGGCTCATGTGGGCGAATGATTCGGGTAAGGTAAGACTTTTGGAGTAAGTTTGCCTCGTGTGGGCTTAGGACATCAACTAGGATATCCTTTAATGTGGGAAAATGGTTTTGGGTAGTTATTTATCCCATTTGGGCTTTTGGTGTGTATACTCGCCTCGGAAGGTCTGTGAGTTGGATGTCGAGTGAACATCTCAAAGATGATGTGTAGGATATATTATTACCCCTTGTGGGCTAAGTGTTGGATGTCAAGTGGACATCACGTAGTAAAAGAAAGATATGTTTGCCATGTACAGGCTAATAGCGGGATGTCAAGTGAACATCTCGCTTAAAGGGGTAAGTGATGTTCCTAAGTGGTTTTATATTGTCCTAGGGTGACACGATCTAAAGTGTCAATTGTGCCTTAAGTGTAGGTGATATTGACTTGGTATCATGATGATGAGAAGATGTTATGTTACGTCATTATAAGTGTGTGCGTTCAAATGTCTGCACTAAAATTCATGGTTAACATGACATTTGTTCAGAGATAAATTAAAAACAGTGTACACATAGCACATAGCATGCAACGTCCAAACTTCCAACCATACAACTCCCGCGTGTAGGGTTTTTGGCTAGTCTCTATCCTAAGTTTGGTTCATCTTAGTACTGCGAGGATACTAAGGAGCACACCTGCAGGAAAATATAATGCATGATCGTGTGTTTGGGTAACATCCTAGGGAAAATGCCTACTATTTATTTACATGAGGGTTATAAATGGGTTGTTGATGTAGAAGGTTCTTGTTACGCTAAAATACACTCCAAGCCTCTAACGAGGGTGGTACATGCGATATGGCAACAAGTGCTCCACCCGCTCAAGTACTATCTTTTCTCAGGGAGGTAGATTAGTACCAGACAGATTTTCACGGTAATAAGGGTACCTTAGACTTATGGGCTAATCCCTTCTACTGCAATCATTATTATGAATATGTCATAATTAAAAGAAATTGGAATAATGTGATCAATAATTTTCGGTACTTATCCAAAATCTAAAATCTTTGAAAAACAAGTTTTGGAAAAAATCCCCAATGGAGTCGCCACTTTGAGCGGGCGACACGGAGCGGTGGGCCAAGAGCGCTCAGAGAAAGAGGCGCGGTCCACCAGGTGTTTGAAAAAAGGTGCACCAGGTCGGGGACCCGGGAAAAAGGTTGAAAGAGAAAGCGAAAAACAATTTAGATCGGTTCGAACCCAAATCCACCGTCTCTTAGTGTGGAGTCACCACCTGGATTAGCTCTTTCCAGAAATTAGAGTCTTACGAGGCTTAGTGTTCGGGGGACAGCCCACTAAGACACAGAGATTCAGGTTCGGGATAAGTTGCTTATTTCTCATTAGATCACATTATATTACATCTACAGAAAATCGTATTCTCTTAATTGTGCACATTCGCGCTTAGGTCATTTTTTATTTTAAATGCACGATTCACGTATGACGAAAATAATAAACCATCCATAGGGCGAAATAGTAAACCATCCACAAAGAAGTAAGTAAATGCAGAAAGGAAATGCGAAAAATAAAGATTACAAGGCTTCAAAAATCGGGGGGTGCAACCACCCTGTCACGGGCCGCACTTGTTACTCCACAAAACATCGCAACACATGTGCGGGACATGCGAAGACATGTCAAGCTAGCAGAAATGGGTAGCAAGGCATTGTGGAGAAATGTGAGAATGCAATAAAGCAAAGCGATGTTCCAACGGGAACTCTCATACTTGGAAAGAGAAAATATGCTAGCCACGAACTCGGATTAGAGCGAAATTACATGACAAGGTCCGTAAGATGTATGGCAAGGTGTGGTGATAAATATTGTGCGAGGAAATATCAAAGGAAGGCAAGGTTTTGCGAGACTTGGGCCAAAAATGGCAGTCTGCCCGCATACAGATTGCACAGCCCAGCCCAAAATAGCCTAGACACGCTACAAGGCCTAGAATCCCTTGCTGAATTCCATCACAGGTTCCAGAATGTTTTTAAGCAACGCCAGAATAGCAAGGGAAACTCCCAGAATCTGCCACAAAACCGCTTTAAAGCCTTCTAGAATGGGCAAACCAACCTTAGGGAGGATTCTAGGCTAGAATATGCCAAGAATATGCCAAACAAACCTCCACCACATGTTAAGGAGGTGGTATGCCTATAAATATCAACCCTCCCTCATTTTGTAAGCATCATACAAACACATATACAAACATATGCTCAAAAGTAGCATCACAACAAAGACATTAGCTCTCATTTGCTAAGTAGCATTTGTGTAAGTTATATCTTGTAAAGCCTCTATTGTGTAATAGAAACACACTTCTTTGACATTGTATTCTTGCTTCCTTCATTATAATCGCTAGCCAAGCATTAATCAAGTAAGGCTTACTTAGTTCTCTCCTAAGCAAGTACTTTGTGAGATCGAGCTAAAGCCACACGTACGCGTAGTAAAACGATCAGTATGTGACAACCCGCTAACCTATTAATTACATTTCCCAAAAAAATGAAATTGCGATACCCAAAGGAAAATTAGAATCCTAAACATACATCTAGCCTACATCCACAAGGGTTAGCACAGGGGATATCACATATGTTCGATTTGATTTTAGCGAGGCCCGTGTAGCCTTATTAAAACATCGAAGATTTTAAAGTTGTTATTTTAAATAAAAATAGTTCATTTTTATTTACATTTATGTTGATCAATTATATTAGTGAAAATGATCGCATGGCATAAGGTGAGGTCTGTTATCCGGGAATAATTTTAATTCCTTTCGTTGGGGTATTCTAAAAAAATAAAGAAAAGAAATAAAAATGAAGAAGAGAATTACAACATTATTTACAATAATAAGGAATAAAAAAATTTCTAGGTCCTTAAATAAAGATCAGAAAGAGATGAAGCAGCAGATGAACATGGAATTCGCAATTCTAGGAACTCAGAGGTTTACCCTTGCTGTATGAATCCACTTTGACGTATCCGTTCGGCCTTTAGGAGCATTCCTCTTTCATTTGGGTTTAAGTTGTGGTTTAATTGGAAAATACATGTTTATTTATCCAAATGATAATCAGACTCGGGTTCTAAATTTATTTTAGACCCGAGAATATCTGAGGATATTTAAAAAAAAGTAGATGAAAAATAGATTTGAAAACAATTAAAATTTGGAATCCAAATGTCTTTTGGATCCGAATATCTTTAAAAAAAATATTTATCCGAAAGATAATCAGACTCGAGTTCTAAATTTGTTTTAGACCCGAGAATATCTGAGGATATATGTAGAAAAGTAGATGAAGAAATTTGATTTTAAGATGAAGAAGTTTGGAATCCAAAAGTGTTTTGGATCTAAGAAAATGTTAGAAGAAAAGAAAGTATTTGTCTGTGTTTTTTTTATCTGAAGAAGAGAATTTTCTCTGAATTTTCAAGCCCCCTTCAATCCAAAAATATCCGACTATTTATAGAAAAATCCCGGAAAATCCAAAAAAGGCAAAAAAGTTTGGCCAGGTCGCCAAAAAGTTTGGCGACCTCACCAAACTGGTTAGCCTCGCCAAAGAATCTGGCGAGCTCGCCAGATGCGCTGGTGAGGCTTGCCTCGCTAGTGGGTCTGGCGAGGTTCGCCAAACCCCTGGCAAGCCTCACTAGTGTCTAGCGTGTCTCGCCAAGTCCCTAGCAAGGTTCGCCAGGCCCCTGGCAAGCCTCGCTAGTTCCTTGGTGAGGTTTGCCAGGCCTTCTGGTGAGTCGTGCCTCGCCAAATATCGACGAGGTAAGCTCCAGATCTGGTTCTTGATGGCGTTTTTGAATTTTTTTGTGTATTTCTATATTTTTTAGTTAATTTTTGAATTAAAGTCCTTTTAAATTCAGTGACGAGGAAGACTCCCATTTGAAGATCATCGGACGGTCAAAAATTGTGTGATTCGAGGATAAATATCTCGAAAAGCCCTCATCATTGAACGAGCGAGCTGGTACAAAATCCCGTGCTCACATAATCCAAGTCAAGGTTCTTCAGGAAACTTACCACACACTCGAACCACTCGTGAAAATTGTCTCCTTTGAAAAAATGATTGTCGATTGGATGCATTTTCAGTACTAGTGTTCTTTATTCAACCTAGATATAAAATAGAATTTGTTTAGACATTAGCATATGTACATGCATTTAATATAAGGTCTTTAATTAAATACATAATTTCCTACTATTTTATTGACATTTAAATAGCCCCTTCTATTCAAATTTAGGAAATTTGGTTGAACCAATTTTCCTTACTAGGTAGCATCCATCGCTACTCATCATCACCCCCACTATCGCAGGTCAAGTCGTAATAATATATCCATGGTTGGAACCCATCCATTTTCATCTCTTGCAATTGCTAATCTATTTGAGTTCTCTTTCTCGAGACGTGCGTACCCAATTGTACGACTCCTCAAATATGTCTCCAATTCAGCATTAGCTCCAATAATATGGATAACTAACCCTCTTTGGTCAAGGCACTAACTCCATCTAGTCTCATGACCAAACACATGTTAAAGGAAGGCATTTTGTACATGTGCTTACATCTGTTAATAAGGCTCATATCACAACCTATGACAGGAAGACATTTTTCTGCCTTCATATTGTTGTAGGGATTTTATTGGTGCCACTAGTCTCGCCCTAATCTAGGTTTTATACGATGGATATGATTATAAAATAATAATTCCGGGCTATTAGGAATTATTAACTCTAAGGGAACATGCTCTAACTGGTATATCATAATCATTCCATTATGCCAGACTCCACATAGCACGCAAAACAAACAAGGTCCATGTTTATGTTTTTGCACCTATGTCTACATGTTTTAATTTTAACAACTTAAATCACGTTTGTAAAACTATATGCAAAATAAATTCCCATACTAGAAATCGACTAAGTCATAAACATCCCTTGGGTATACTTGAATCTAATACCGATGATAACTTCCAAGTAGGAGAGGCCCCCTAAAGTGAATGAGTAGCCTTGTCCATTCCTTGCCAAAATTACCATGGGCATTTTGATTCGTTATACCATAGATAATTATGATTTAAAGATTTCATTCTTTAATTTAATGAAGTACGGGATGACCCTTAATTAAAGCATTTACCCGTGTTGTAAACCATTACTAATCTTATAAGATAATCACCTAGACTAAGTTTGAGCAAAACCTTAATCTAGTTATCATATCATTTTCTATAACAGGAATTGAAACCTAAGTCATGCATAGTATACTTTAATCAATTTATAAAAAATCACATTTTAACATATTACAATCAACCATGCATAGCACAAGGAAAGCTCTAATAACACTACTGGTTAATCAAGACAGTAATTGAACATGCAAAGGTTGCAAGGCGAAATTTCAAAACTTAAAATTAACCTAAGGATCTCCTAAGCATGCCATGATTGATATAATCTAAGTTAAAGTGTTCCATAGATGCTTTTAGGTTTATAAAACATATAAAAGAAATCTAACATCTAAAGATTAAAGCATTACCAGTTGATGCGAGCTTGATCTCTATTTTGGTAGCGACATTCCCTTTGAGCAATTCTGATAGCACAAGCTTCCAAACTAGGAGAGCCTCTATGACTTGATCCACACGGATCTTCATTGACAAAAACCTTGATGAGGTAGAACCCGTCGATTAACAGCAGCTACTAGACTACTTGTAAATCAACCCGAAAACCAAAAATCGAAAACTCACTTAAACTTAGAGCCTTCTAAAAGAACTCTTCAATTTGTTTGGAGAAACTCATGGAGGATCTCGCATAACAAAAGAAGAGGAGAGTAGAAATCAGAGAGAAAAATAAGCTCTAAGCTTTTTCTGGTGTGCGAATATTGAGAGGCTTGAAGCCTATTTATAGGGAAAAATGGGGGAGTATTAGACTCCCCCTCTAACTCTACATGGGATGGGATAAATCCCATCCCAAATCTTATGGGTCAACCGCGCGGGAATAAGTAACCGCTCACATTACCATATATTTCAGTATTCTTCGTGAAAACCCATTTGCATCCTATGGGCTTAATCTCACTTAGAGCATTAACCAAGTTCCAAACTTAATTTTCGTATATGGAGTCCATCTTTAACTTCATGGCTGTAAACCATTTGTTAGACTCTGAGCCTTCCATCGTCTCCTTGTAAGTCTTGGGCTCATCATCTTCCATAAGGAAGATATGCTTATCATCTGTGATAAAATAACTGTATCTAGCGATTGGAACCCGATATGACCTACTTAATGTCGGTGTTATAATAGGTTGTTCCATGCTTACACATTCTTATGTAATAGGTGAAGGAACAATCAATTGATTTTCCGTTAGATCCTCTTGAGTGTCTAGATCAAGATTGCTCCCACTAGCTTTCGTAGTATATTCCCATTCTCGAGGAATTGAGCATTTCTAGAAACAAGTAACTTTTGCTTGGGATCATAAAAGGTATAACCCCATGCTCGCCCCTGTGCAATTTTTCCAAAACCCCTTTCCATAAACTTTTAATTATTATTTGGTCCAACCAATTAATAATTCATCCAACGATTTTGACCTTCTTAATATTCTCAGCATAGACCCAGTCAAGAAGTTCTTTAGTTAGTCCGGTAAAGACCCAAAGTGTGTGACCTTATAGGATCCTAAAGTATAGAGCTGCTAGAGGTTGACCTAAAGTTGACTTCCCATCCTAAAACCTTTAGGCTCATTGTTCAAGACTGATATGGAACCTGATAACTCTAGATGATCAAATGGGCTTTCTAGCAAAGGCGTATGATCCCTCGATACTCGGAACGTAATGTGCTTATGACTTGATCTGGTTCTGCAATAGTAACTAATACAATACACTCCTTCCATCAGGTTAAGTACCATCTAGTTTATTGAGCTCGGATAAAGTGTGAACTCATGTAATAGACATAGCTATCATCGAATTAGACTTGTTCACGGAGAACACCACTTGCCATAATGTATAAAGATTGACTAGAAACCCATTCTATAAATCTTATACTCTGATCAGAGGTTTATGAGTGTGTCTCTTCAATAAGAGGCCTTAGGGTACAACTCCCATTATATCACTATATCAAGACTGATGGATTCCATCTTGACTTCTTGGTTTACCAACGAGTGATCATCACTATACCCGTAATCACCCGTATCATTTTGATCGCCAGGGTATGAATAAGTATGACCCAAAGTATAGCAACTCCTACACAAGGTAACCAATATCTCAAGTCTAAGGATACTTGTACTTCTACTATAGTAAGACGTGATACCAACACATGGATATAGTTATTTCCGAGTGTCTTTCCTATAACGGTATCCAATGTATTACCCGAAAACATCTATGTGTAAACTCAAGGTACCACCTTCATCTCGTGAGATCGGTTGCTTTGATCTAATCCAAGGAGTAAGCCTGCACATTCTAGTCTATCCGCTTCATTAATGTACAATCTCAATGAAACTATTACTAGGGATATTTAAACTATTCATAATAACACGTGTGTGCAGCTCTCACACGCACTTTCAAGCTATGAATTAGTCATGGACTTTGTCTTATCAATGCACATACGTAATAACACATATATATGATACCATCGAGATACATAATTTAAATAAATATTGATAAATAACAAAGATGCCTTTATTATTGATAACAATAATCTGAAAACTATTTGTACATTGTAACTGATAAAGATATATCTCCCTAATTTCCTCTAGGGCATGCATCATGTCTAAAATAATGGTATATTGAGGAGACTGCCAATCAACTTGGTGCAGATGATCAAGTAGGAGTTGGGGTCAATTTCAACCATCAAAACATCATTGAAACCCTCGGTTGAGTAGAGATTGCAATAGAAAATTCTAAATCAGCTCCTTGATTACAGGGCCTTCTAAGAGAAGGAACTGGCTGAGATTTTTCTACCTTATAACCTTGTTCATGGCCTTTTTCTTCAACAAACCATCATATCGAAAATGGGTCCAAAGTCCTGATTTTCATGCTAGTTGATCTTGGTGAATCTTATCCCTTGAGGTAGAATGACCTTCTTAGAAGTCCCATCAATATGCACAAACATTGTCCTCTTAGAGTTGGATTGAATGATGAGAGTTTTCTTAGTGCTCACCATTAATAGATAAAAGAATTTGAGAGAAGAGAAATTAGGGTTCTTTGCAAAAACAATTGAGAATTAGAATTGTAGGTCACCTTCTCTCTCCAACAGACTACCTCTCATATAGGTTCTTCGACTGTAGGGTGATACATAGCGCTCTCCCAAACCAAGATCAATATTAAACAGTGATATGAACAAGGATTTAACCGACTTAGTAAAATGGTGAGTTTCAAATTTAGACAATTTTAATTAAAAGCATCCTTTCAATAAAGTAGCTTTTGAGTTTTAACCATGAAATTGAACTCACATCATTACTTTAAAAAGTTAATGGGGTTAAATACATGTTACCTCATTCGGTTGAGTTAAGACTTGATTTTCAACACTTAGCCTTTTTCTTGAATTTTCTTCACATGGGGTTCGCCATTCCAATTAGCTGCCTGAGAATATTGAATTGCTCCTTTGCTAATGCTTTGATGAATATATTAACTCATTGTCCTTACATACTTCAGTTTGACATCTTCCCTTAACACATGATCCCTTATGAAGTGATATCTTATATTGACATGCTTCATCCTGCCATGATGAATTGGATTCTTGGATAGGTCAATTACGCTCTTGTTATCACATATAACTTCAAGATTTGACTTTAAACCGTAATCCTCCAATTGCTACTTGATCCATAGCAGTTGTACTATGCAACTTCCTACTACCATGTACTCACCTTCAGCTGTACTCAGCACAATGAAAGTTTGCTTCCTTATGTCCTACAAGACAAGGCATTCTCCAAGGAAATGGCATCCTCCTTTGGTGCTTTTCTTATCAAGCTTGTCTCTTCCATATTCAGCATCTGTGAATCCTCTAGGAATGAAATCTGAGTTGTTAGTATACCACAGACCTGCATTAATTGAACCTTGCATAATAGCACATAGAGTAGTGAATATCAGGCCTACTAGCTGTTAAGTGAAGGAGAGAACCAATAATACCTCTATAGAACTTGTTGTTTATAGGCTTACCAACTTCATCCTTACTCAAGATTGTATCAATGTCCATGGGAGTGGACATTGGCTTTGAATGCTTCATATCAAACTTCTTCAAGACTTCTTTGACATATTTAGCTTGGCTAATGAAGATTCCATCTTCACTTTGCTTGATTTGCATTCCAAAGAAAAATTTGAGCTCTTCCATCATTGACAAATCAAATTCACTCTCCATTTGCTTGTTGAACTCCTTGAAAAGCTTTTCATCGACTGCTCCAAAGATAATATCATCCACATAGATTTGGATAAGCAAATCATCTTCCTTCTTTTGCCTGATCAACAGAGTCGTATCTGCTTTTCCTCTTTCATAGCCTTTATTGAGTAGGAAATTAGTCAGCCTCTTATACCAAGATCCTTTTGCATTTTCAAACTTCTTAGGTTCAATCAATGAGATGAAAGCTGAATGGCTCATCATCCTGTTGAGCTGACCTCGCATCATCACTGAATTATGAACATCATCTATAATGCTTTCGAGTGGGTGATTGTGATGAGTTCTAATCTCTCTGAGAAGACTCAGATCTACTACGAGAGTCTCTACACTAAGTTGTTAAGGCTGAGGTTGATCTTTTACTTCATTGAAGTTGATTGAAAGATCCTCGTTAGCTTTAACTTCCTCAGTTTCTTGCTCTTGTGTGAGATTGGGAAGCATAGAGAGTGGCATGCTGAGTTGATTTCCTTATTGGTTTACTCCTACATCTTCATTAGATGGTCATCTATCTACATTGTTAGTTTCATCAAAATCTACATTCATAGACTCCTCTAATAAGTCGGTTCTCTTGACATATATTCAATATGCCCAGTTGTTAGTTGAGTAACCTAGAATGATACCTTCATCAACCTTTGGATCAAACTTTTATAGTTGTTCCTTGGTATTTAGAATGAAACACCAATAGCCAAAAAATCTGAGATGAAAAATCTTAGGCTTGAGCCCTCATCAAAGCTCATAGGGCATTTTCTCAAGAATAGGGCAAATTAAAACCCGAATCAAGATATAACATACTATGTTAATAGCTTCTCCCCAAAACTACTTTCGTAGATTGTTATCACTCAGTATGGATCGAGCCATTTCAACTATGGTTCTATTCTTCCATTCTACAACCCCATTTTGTTGAGGAGTATAAGGAGCATAAAAGTTGTAGTCAATACCATGCGCTAAACAGAATTCTTTGAAATGAAAGTTCTCGAATTCACATCCATGATCACTTCGAATTCTATAGATTTTAATTCCTAGCTCATTCATTATCTGGTTACTGAGTTTGATAAAAGACTCAAAGGTTTCATCTTTGCAACTCAGCAAGACTACCCAAGTGAATTTCATGAAAGTCATCCAAAACCACCAATGAGAATCTTTTTCTGCCCATGCTCATTGGTTGAATAAGACCAAAGAGATCGAGGTGGAGGAGCTACAACAGTCTCTTAGTTATTATGTTGTTTATAGACCTAAATGACTTTTTAACTTGCTTACCAAGCTAGCAAGCTAAACAAAGTCTATCTTTCTCAAATCTAATATTGGGTAAACCCACAACTAATTGCTTTTTAGCTAACTTGGACAGATTGTTCCTATTTATATTATCCAACCTTTTGTGCCAAAGCCATAAATTATCCTCTTTAGAAATGAGATAAACATTAGTAGAGCTTAGGGATAAATCAATCATATACACATTATTAATTTTAGGAGCAAGGACTATAGTTGAGTTAGTAATACAGTCAATAATTGAGCAACCTACTGAGTCGAATGTAACCTTCATGCCTTTGTCACAAAGCAGGGTTACACTTAGCAAGTTGAACTTAAGTCCTTTATCCAGAGACACCTCTTCGATTGAAGGAGAAACACCAACAGTGCCGCACCCAACAATCTTCCCATTTTGGTTATCTCCGAAGTTGACACTCGCATTTCATTTATGCTCTAATGATATGAACTAGCTTTCATCTCCTGTCATATACCTAGAGCATCCGCTATCCAAATACAATATTCCAATGTCATCAGCGGATCTTAGGCTCACCTACAAAACAATTACATTTTCTTAGCTACCCATGCTTTCGAGCGAGGTCCTCCCTTATTAGTAATGCTTAAATTAGTCCAGCCATACTCATCATAATAACCATTTTTATGCCTACACATTATTGTGGCATGTCTAGATTTTCCACAAAAGCTACAAACTACTTTTGTTTTGGGCTTGCTCGCTTTCTTCTTTTCAGAGGAATTCTTCCTCTTAGAATTGAGAGTTTGGTTACTCAAAGATGGACTGTTGGCTGGAGGAGGAACCCGTTCCTTCTTTAAAGTTGTTATCTCAGCAGTCAACTCATCTAATTGCTATGTGAGCTTGTTGTCTTGACATTCATAATATTTAGCTTTTTCTTGAGGAAAGTGGATATTAATAGATATGGAAGTAATCGTATCTTCCTAATCTTCACTTCTCCTCACTAGCTCTTTGAAGTTTTTTCCAGACCTATTAGTCAGTTTCATCACAAAAAAGAGTACCTAGGCAACTCTTCTATTGACAAAGGCATTTTAGAATGTACCTTAGATTGTGCATTCTTCCTTCTATTTCGCTCAGCTTCAGAGTCAGCAATGTATGAATTGCTCTTGGAAGCAGAAGATGAGCTCTCATCCCTATCATTCTCAGTTTCCATCAAGTAGAGATTGGTAGAATTGGTTGCTTCTTCATCTGATGATGAAGATTCCTCGGATTCGCTCCATGTGGAAGCAAGTACCTCATTTATCTTTGCGAACCTCTTCTTGAATCTATCCTTTTTGGTTTTAGGATAGGATGAGTGAATATAACCCTTTTCGCCATATCCAAAGCACTTGATGTCCTTGTTGTGCTCCTTCTTAGGACCTTCCTCAGCTCCACACTGGTGGTGAGTTAGCTTGGTGCTGGGAAATTTCTTCTTGTTGAATTTCCATCCTTCTTCATGAAGCGTTAGAATCACCTCGTCAAAATTGCCATCTGCTCATTTGATTATTCTTCAGATGAGTCAACTTTTAGGATAATCGCTCTGCCCTGTTTCTCCTTGCCTTTATTCCTAGAGTCATCATTATATTTACTCAGGGATATTTCCTAAGTCAGCAAGGTGCCTATCAGCTCATCATAGATGTAGGTCTTTAGATCATGAGCTTCTTCAATGGCACTCTTCTTGGTATCCCACACTACAGTGAGAACTCTAAGAATCTTCTTCACCATCTCCTCTTCGGTGAATTCTTTACCTAATAATTTTAGTTCATTAATGATGTTAATGAACCTCGCATTCATGGATTGAATACCCTCACTGGCGCCCATCTGGAATAGCTCATAGTCACGAAGCATGAGATTGATCTTTGACTCCTTGACATTGTCAGTCCCTCGTGGTGATCTCTAGCTTCTGCCAAATTTCTTGCATTGTCTCACAACCCAAGACCTTGTTAAACTCTGTAAGATCTAGTGCACAATGTAAGTAATTGATGGCTGCCGCATTCTCTTTGAAAAGCTAAAGGTTAGAATAATCATAATCTTCTGGATCAACTAGAAGACGCTCCCCATTCCACACAATTGTGGGAATTTTGGGGCCAAGCTCTATCGATACGCATGCTTGCATGCACTGTGATTAAATGAAGTTTTTCATGCAATTTTTCCGAAATGTGCAGTGTTGGCCATCAAACAGTGGAGGCCTAGTTACAGATATTCCTTCTTTAAGGAGTGTTGTCTACCTTGAACTAGAATTATAATTATTGTAAGCCATTCGGATCTTTAACTCTTAGATAGTGAGTCTAGAAGCTGAGCACTTGCTCTAATACCACTTGTTGATCTACGTTAGCTTAAATAACTGAGCAGAGGGGGTGAATACGGTTACTTGGTTACTTTTAAGATTTATAAATATTATTCCCAAGTTCATTTTAGATGCTTTCTGAGTAATATATGCTATGGCCAGGTCTAAAAACTATAAACTACTAAGCTTTGGTGAATTAGTTTATCTTCAATTTGTGTTGAGTACTTTACTCAGCTTGGATTTGTTTTACAATCAAAACTTATAAACAGAGTGATGATGAATGAGTAAAAGACACTATAAAGGCAAAAAGTTAACACTTGAGATTTTATCCTAGTTCAGCCCCTAACTTACCTTCAATCCCTGGATTCCTTTTCGAGCTTTAATCCACTAGTGATTTCTTTCTTTCCTTCCTTAGGTGGGAAGCCTTTAAAGGGGGTAGACATGATTAAAAAAAGTACCTTCCTTTCTAACTACCACTCAAAAATAGTTTAGGTACCCTTCCTAAACTGTCACACTGATTTGAATTGAAAGTGAAGAATGAAGGATTTCAACTTATAGAAATCATTGAATCCTTTTACAATGATAAATCCAATATGATTTCTCTCTATTACAAATTGATTGGAAAGATAAGCGTTTGCTTTAGCATGCTTGGTGGAGTTTTTGAATGCTAGGATTAATTTGACAGTATTTCAGCTCTTAAGAAATTCGAGGTGATTCACCAAGTATGAATGTCTTCTTCAATCTTCTATTTATACTTGGAAGATTTGAAAGTAATCGTTGCAAACTTCTTATCCTAACTTGTTCTTCAATTTCTCTTCTCTTTGCAGCTTTCGAATCTGCACGTTTGAAATAGATTCCAATACATTTAGAGACAGAGAATTCGAACTTGGAAGCACGAGATTAATCTATTAATCTTGATGCATCAATCATTTCTTCAAGCAATTCCATTTTGAGAAAGAGGCGCACGAGATGCAACATGAAGCTTGTGATTTATCTGGTTGCTGATGTTGTAGAGAAGCATTGAAACACTGGAAAAATAGAGCATGTCAGAAGATACCTTATACCTTGGATGCTAGAGAGGAATCTGCAACATTCCATACAAACACCTTTTGGTTATGAGGACCACTTGAATATCTTCTTTAATTTCAGCGCTTTTTACCTAGAAAGCATCAAAGAAATATTCTATCTCTCACATACAATGTTAAAGGCATGTGTGTCATATTATTTTCCAAGTGTCAAAGAACTCGGATTTTAATAAATAAAAGCTACTCAGCTTTGCCGAGTCTATATCATATGAACCACATAATACTCACCCTCACTCAGCTTTTCTTACTCTAAGCCATAACTTAATTAATACTTAGTAAACTGAGTTATTTTTCCTTAAACAAATCAAGTAAACTTGATTAATTAAGAGTCTACTTAGTACTTAATTAATTTCACTATCTTAGTTAGTTTGTTATTTCCAAAACATTTTAAGTATTGTGAGGTACTATTAACTTGAGTTCAACACATTTATACCCAAATTAATTTCATGAAATGGTGTGTCATATATGGTAAAAACATTATGCATATGTTCATGAGAATGAGTAATGTCAATCGATAGGGTATCAAGCGAGTCAACAAAGTTCAATACACTCAAAAAGTTCAAGAGCCTAATGGGCAGAGTTGTTAAAATAGTTTAAAGAACTAATTATTACATCATTAACGTTATCATTCAGCTATCATCTTCTCATACTAGTACTTTTTAGCAGGATTCCTCACAGGTGTGTCCATGGATTCGAAATTCTCCATCTTCTCCACCCTATCAAATACTTCTTGATATCTGGAAAAAACCTCAAGCCCAAGCCTGCTTCTATAAGATGGCAATGCGTCATCCAGAAGTTTAATTATCATCTCTAATAGGCTTAAACAAGCCTAAAGCCTAACTTGTGTGGCCATCCACCACTCATAGTAGGATTTGAAGTTCTTGCCCTAATTCTACTTTACAACCTCCAAATTTTGCATTGTCATTACCATTTGGGTATTGAAACCATAAAGCTCAATTATAGCTTGATAAAGGCTGTTCCAATCATAAGCTACGCCCAGCGAAAGGTGATTATACCATTCGTTAACTGGGTTGCCCAAGGTGACAATAAAAATCTAAACCATCATTCATTCGCTCACCTCAATGCCCTCAACACTATATGGTAATGTTCTAAATGAGCACGTGGGTCTCCATAACCCACATACTTCTCAAACTGCGGCATCACGAATTTTGGTAGCAAGCTATCTTCATCCTTAACTATCGATTGCGCAGGGTATGTATTCATTTGACTTGGCACAAGATGGCCTTCGTGAGTGGCTAAAAACTATTGCCACAATTCCGCCATGCCTGGTTTTTGGAGAAGAGCTTTCCCAGTGCCTGAATAGAAGCCATATTGCCCTTAGGGAAAGGTAGTGCCCTTGGGAGTTACCACAAAGATGGTCAACTAAGGGATAACCTGGAAATGTGAGAAACATGGCGCACAACAATTATGAATAAATTGTTGAGCCACACCTTGATAACCCTCAATGAGAGGAATATAGTTTGAAGAGGGCCGAACGTCTGTCACTACCATGTGGCGCTAACCCTGATAAAAAGATCCCGGTGAAAATACTGACTAACCAGGCTACTCAGGGAAGAACTGATTCTTGGATTGCTGCTGGAAAGGACTAGCAAAATAATACCCCTGTTGACCAATCTGAGCTTGATTCTGATTCAGCTAACCTTGTCCCGCCCCGAATTGGTAAAAGGTAGGAGGAGCAATGTTATGAGTTGGGTGCACCATATGAGAAGAAGAAGGTCCCCTTGCTCTAGGCTGATTAGTCGATCGTCAATGTTAAGGGTGACATCCAGGTTAGACACCACATCAAGAGCCCTTTCTTCGGGCTAACCTGGCCTGGCATGTTGACGAATAATTGATGCTAGTCGATCACTATTTACAAGGGCATTCAAGGCAGTTTCAATCTCGGCACTCACTGATGACTGAGCTGTCTGTTGAGAAATATGTCCTATAAAAAGTGGTTGATCTTCCTCCTCAATTTCATCTTGTAGATCGGCCATGCTATATGTTCATCAAAATTAAAAGATGCATGCTAAACTAAATCTGAATCTGAACTCGATTCTTCACTTGAGTTAGTGTACGGAACCCCCTCTAGACTGGCCATGTTTCGGAGAAATGATGACCAAGCAGTTGGCATGCCTTTTCCAAACTAAGATACATAGGGAGAAGATCAGACCATGCACATTATTGATATTCTTTAATTAGTATCGATGAGACTAAACACGTGTACAAGGATTCAAGTCAATTATTATGAGCAATTGCATGTTAATTACTATTGACTTGAATACAAACTTTCCAAGAAAATGTAAGCCTCAACCCCAATATCGAAAATGATATAAATACTTCATCATCCACCAGGTGAAAACACTTGCATTTGTTTCAGTTCGATTCATCATACTATAGTAATTTTATGTGTTTTTATTGTTTGTTATAGTTCTTTTAATTATAAGGTATATCATTAAAAGTACTTTGGACCTATTATCTTTAATTAGTTCACTTAACTAATGACGATTAATGATAAGTATTGGATAATTTTATTATGGATAATTGTTGAAACTAATTTGGGATTTAATATGTCATATTCGTCATAAAAGTTTTATTAAGAATTTAAGTACTTTATATGTCTTTAAACAAGTTAAAAGTATGAATAAATAACGATATATAAATCAATTAATCACTTTTATTTAAACATAATAAAACACAACCCAAAACTATTAATTCAATAACAAAAAATGCACAAAACTTGTTATTAAAAAATGTAAACAAACAATCAACATGTATTAATGATGCTAAATAAAAGACAATGACTTATATTGTCAACTACCACATAATATAATTAACATGTGTAACTATTTTACGTTTTATTGAAATTAAGTTATACACTAAGTATTACAATCCAAAAATAATTATAACATCAACTATGATATTCATAATGATCACCATAAGTCAACTCATTAGATCTTGAGTTATTTCCTTTGATCGAACTTGATGATAACAAATCAAATTATATAAAGGAACTTGAATGTACATTTATTACATAATTTGATCATTCAAACAAATTAAAAGTAAGATTTGTAAAACCCCGTTCCACAAAGTAATAAAATTAATACACATAACAAATTGAATTTCTATGTGCAATACAATAACATAATTTGATCATTTAAACAAATTGAAAGTAAGATTTGTAAAGTCACGTTTCACAAAGTTATAAAATTAATATACACAACAAATTGCATTTCTCCGTGCAATATAATAACATAATATACTACGTATTGTTTTAGAACCGTTTTCCTCAAGCTCCTCTTAGCTCTTTTTCAATGAATAGATGCTCGGGATTACGTGGAGTTTGCATCATTATTGACCATCTACAACATATGTCAAAAGGTTAATGTTAATTAGTATATAAATAATTAACTTAAACATATTACGAAAATATATTTATATAATTTATATCATATATAAATTAATGTCTAATTATCACATAAATAATTAACAAAAACATATTTTGTCATATTTTATATTTTCCCAAATACAAAATAATTTAATCATTATATAAATGGTTGATTATTTAAGCATATTACAAAAAATACTTAATCAAACTTATATAACACATATATAATTTAAATAATTATCACACAAATAATTAAAAGACATAAATATATAACTAAAATGTATTCAATCACATTATATCTGACATCTGACATGTATAATTAAATTCAACAATTATATAATAATTAATTTGGATATTAATTGTATATTATAATAATATGTTTATCTAACTAATACAAATATATAAAGAAAATAATTATCAAAACTAATCAATGTGAAAAATCTTTAATTATTTTCAGTAGGTTTTAAATTATTTTCCAACCAATAGAAAATATTTTAAAAATTTAGAAACTAATTTTTCATAATTTTAAACATTTATTAACACGAAATAAATAGAAAATAATATTTTCTGAACCTAAACAATTATGAAAAACTCACCATTAAATCCAAAAAATATGAAAATGGGATGGTTGAAAAAATTTCGGAGCAAAATGGCATCATCTAGCGTATCAAACATATCGTGAAAGCAAAGTTGAACCGTCAGATGGAAACCACATGCCAATCAACACACAAACAACCACCTCGTGTTAACTAACACGTGTCAACATGTAATAGGCCGGTCTGCCATGTGTATTTACACGTTTGGAAACCACATGGCATAACTGTCACGTCACGTGTGTGCCATTACCCTACAGGCCATGTGGTGCATTCCGGTTGCGCCACATGACCTCCCAACTGTCTTTGCGCATCAGGGATAGTTGCCGGCGTGTGGCTGAGTTGACGCCGTCAGGCGGGGCATGTACACCACGCGCCGTCTTCTCAGTGGTTTCCGGTCACCGAACTATGAAATTTCAACTCGCTTTCACGTTCCGAGTCCATTGGTGCGGTCCGTTTTACAAAAAAATGAACTGGAATTTTACGTTTACACAAAACATCGTCGAAAATGAAACTTTTTCCAACGAAAACACGTAAAATCCGATCAAAACGTACTTAATCACTAATTCATGCCATATGAACACTGTAATAACAAAATTCCTAGAATACCATGCCCAAAACACGTGAATTTTGTTAAAACGCTCCAAAATCACTAATTTTTCTCCATTTTCACACTTTATTCGTTTAATTCTTGAAAAACACGATACCGAATTTCGGAAACAAATTTTCCAGAAATTTCAATATAATTGAGAACACATAATCATCGTAAAAATAACCATGCTCATGATATCAATGGAGAAAAACTTAAATATGTAACGTATTCAGATTCTAATCTTTTTCGTATGCCCAAGATCGAAAAACGCCATCAAATGCGAAGTCAAATCCATATCACGGTGTGTCGCAATATGGAAGTACATCCACAACTTCTCCAATGGCGAAGATCGATAACAATCGATATTGCTATGTTTTCGTCGCGAAATGAAAACCTGGAAGGGAATGAAAAGACAATGAAAATTGAATTAAATAATGAATTATCTTTTGAATCATATGTACATTTTCATTATATATGAAATGGAAATTTGAGTAATTGCAATTAAGTCCTTAAACTATTAATTATATGCAATTAGTTTCTTAAAGTTTCATAAATTTTTAATTTAGTCTAAATGACTAAATTGGATCGGATATTTTGATCCGATTGACCTGGTCACAGGCGGATCGGGTATTTCAAACATAAGTCAAAGCAGCTCACAACGAAAAGGTGTTAAATTCATAAACTTGTTACATATACTACCTATAATATTTATACATTATACCGTATTATACCACATGTTAAATACAAAAAAAAATATTATAATACAAAATGAAGAAATTAAATAAGGAAGCCCCATGATTCTTTTTTTTTCTGTTTACCCACTAAATAAATTAAACAAAACAACATATTCCAAGTATGAAAAAAAGGGAAAATTGGAATATTATTATTGCCTCGTATTCTGTAATCTTGAACCAATCATCTTTTGCTCGAACTTCTTGATTGACCATGCAATATCTCTCATTGTGGTATCCATAACATAATGGTTGTTCTCATAATTGATTTCTGAAACATTCAGCAAATCACGGCATGGTTCTCGCCTCTGAGCAATGGTCCCATGATAATGGAAATACTTCATCTTGGTATCTGTCTTGTGATTTGTCTTTCCTGCTAAATTCTGTGACATATGTACCCCTGTGGCAAATACATTTCTTGGTTGGATTGCGTATTTCCGGTCTCTTCTTATACCTCTCTTTATGTCTCTATACACAAGCTTCTCAAACCCCCATTTCCTGCCAATCATATTATTCACGTCAGAGGAGGATGAAAATAATTCCAAGCCTACAATGCTCATCTCAAAAATAATAAATAGGTTTAATGCATCCATCGACAATTATCACCTTTCAAAAGTTCCATATACCCATTCAAGTTGTTTAAAGTGCACCTAGTTCAGGGGTATATGACACTAGGGTCATGGATGCATTAAGCTTAACAAATGCCTGCCTTAATTTTATTGCATATAACATCAAAGCAGCATACATTCCCTAACAAAATGGGCTAAAGACCTTTTTGCCCCTGTACGATCAACAATATGCCCTTTCGCCCTTGAGGTAATGTTGTTACCCATTTGCCCTTTCAAAAGAACTCCGTCATATGCTTACAATGGGCAATTTAGAACAGAGCAAAGGGGCGAAACGTTGATAACACACCGAACAGAAAGATCGTCTTTAGCCCCGAACAAAACATTTAACATTGATGTAAAGTACCAAAGTGATTCTTGGAAGCATGCAATTATATACTATTACTAATATACCCACAAACCACATGCCCTCAATAATCATGTCACTGTCACTGTCACATTAAATTCTAGGTAAGGGGATCTTATTAAGAGGATTTGAGTTCAATCAAACCTCTTCCCATTAAATTAGCCCAAGTAACAAAGAAGGTGGTGACTAATGGTTCTTTTCCAACCAAAATTGAGAAAAAATCAGAAATTATTTTTAGTTAAAATGTAAAAGTCCCACACTGAACACGTCCCCGGCGGAAAAACAGTCTCAACCTAATAATTTGCAAATCCAATCAATTTAAATTATTATAAAGTTAAACATCTAGTTTTTTCATTGAATTTATATTTGTCACCACATAACTTTCAAACTGAACACCACGAATGAAAAAATATGTTCATTTCTTCAACAAAATAAAAAAAATTGTGTCAAATAAGTGAACATGAGAACATCTAAATCACATTGTCGACATGAGAGTCAATTTATTAAACTTCACACTCTATTCCCACTTTCAACTTCTCCAGTGCAATAATGAACAACGGCACTTAGCATTCTTCCAAACATTTAGGCACCGCATGATCTTACATTATTTTATTTGACAAAAGGCTTCTTAAATTTTTCCCTTTAATCAATTGTATTGTACAAACAAATTTGATTAGGTTGTGTGAGGCAAAAACACATTTTTGGCATGTATAACCTCATTGTCCTTGAGGTATAGCATTACCTAAATTGTATCCACAATTTTCAATCCGTTAACATTTTGCTCTAATTTATATTTCATTAAACTCACATGTCATTGATTAACATTATGTTGAACTTGCATGCCCCTTTTTAGCTTACAGGAATTAATACACAATAACCACCATTCAGGCTAGAAGGACCTAAAGGGTATTAGGGAATCAGTTTTAGTTCCAAAATTTTATTGACATGGTGTGGAAACAAACAACAAATTTTAAAAATAGGAATTTCATCGAAAAAAAGAATAGTAAAATACGCTAAACGTGACAATAAGCATAGCAGTTTAAATTTAAAAAGCATAAATGAGAAGAGAAGATAGTACCTGTAATATTTACCGTAATCAGCAGATAGGCAGAGCTTGCTGTTCATAGGCATCTGCTCAAAAGTGAATTGAGAAAACTCGGAGAGGGAATCAAGCACAGATTTGATGTTATTCTTAGGAGGGATATAAATATATTCATCAACATCAAAGAAGAACATCCATTTAGCCATGAATTTATATCTATGCAAACAATCATTAACTACCATAAACTGATTATGATAATACCCGTCAAACCTCTCTTGATCCCTAATATCCTGCAATGTCAAATAACCCAAATCCATCCATGGCTTCAAAACCTCAAACACCTCTTCATGAACTCCACCAGCATCATGCATAACAAAATGAGATCTTTCTCCAAATAATCTCACATGGTAAGCAATCCACTCCCTAACTCTTTGTGGACTTAAACCCCCATAAAGAGATGATCCACAATACAAATAATCGTATTTGGGTCTTGATGTGAAAACGCTAATATTCAATTTCCCCCTTTCTTCTACCAAAACCTCAAATCTATCGGTGAAATTGAAATTCCGGTCACCGCCGCCGCCTGTAGAAGCATGTAGCAACAATTTACCTCCCGAATTATCTGAATTAATAGGTTGGGAGAAAGTACAATTAACAAGAACAACCGTGTAAACACGGCCGTAGCCCCAATCTGGAAGGATCTTATAAGCGAAGGAGCTGAAAATTGGCGCGGCGGCGGATGAGTTGTGTGATTGTGGAATCCACTCACATTGATAAGTCGGTTTTGAGTAGAGATGAAGAGGCTTAGAAGACAAACCGATAATAGCGAAGGTACCGAATCCGCCTCTATAAGCACCCATGGTGACGAAATTGTAAGCAGCAGAGCCATGTGGATTGAAGAATCGTTTGAGAACGCCATTGTCTGCGAGTTTTTCTCCGAGCAAAAGAGAAGAATCGGTTGAGTTTTGGCCGGAATCAGGGGCAATGGCGGAGGTGGTGGTGGTTGTAGTGGTAGTAGTGGTGGTGATTCTGGAAATACAGAAACGGAGATCGGAAGTAGAGAAAGAGAAACGAGAAGGAATGAATTGCAAAAGAGTAGCAATAGAACAGAGAATTAAAAGAGCAGTTAAAAGAAGCTTAAGCTCAGCAGCACAGTTCATTACAACGCCGACAAACATCTTCTTGTCGCCTTTTTCCTTCTCTTTAGCCATTGTTTAAAAGAGAGGGTCAGCAATGGCGGATTTGAAAGAGAGAGAAAAAGAAGAGGAAGAAGTTGAGGAAAAAAGAGAAGCTCTTTCGTTCTGAGAATCTGTAACTAATTAGTTGTTTGTCTATTTATTAGGAGACTAATATATGATTAGGATTACTAATATAAATAAAAGGAAAAGCAGTCTAGAAGACGGTGGGGGGTATGCATGCTTTGGTATGGTAACGGAGGGGTGTCAAAAATTCTTTTCAAATGTAAATAAACTATTTATGAATGGGACCTTACAAGGTAGGAATTCTGTTTACAATTTGCCTTTGATTTTCGTTCGCATTTTGATGTTTATTTTTCTTTTTCTTTTAAATGAATTGATGGCTGAATTTGTGAGGAGACTTTTGATCCAATTTCCCAAATACACATGTTTTTTATAAGATAAATTGAATGAAATTTTTTTTAATTATATTAGAATAAAGTGATTTTGAGAGCATATTTTTTAAAATGGATGCTTAAAAAACTGATAACTATTGTAAATTTTATTTGAAATATAAAATTATTAAATTACTTTAAAAAATAAAAAAAAAATTTGAAAATTAATTCTACATAGAATTCGTTGACAGATGAATTCTTTATTGGTATCATATATAAAATATATAAATTTAAAATTTTGAATGAAACAGAAAGAGAATATATAAAATTAAAATTTAATTTCGTGAATTTTAATCTACGAATTCCACCTGATGATTATACCATTATGAATTTGTGAGAAGTAAGATTACAAAAATTACCGATCCAACTCTGATTCATTCCAATAAAAAATTATTGGAATTAGAACGAAATTACATGAAATTTATTTAAGTGTTGAGTTGGAATAATTGTTGCACCTATATATACACAAACAATTTTTTAAAAAGATGAGTAAGACAAATGGCAGCCAACTTAAAATACTTGGCGTGGGTCCGATGTTTTTTTCTTTTTCAAGAATTAAAGGCGGAGGTGTGAGTATGTGATTTTGTACCAGCTCACCCATTTAATGATGATGATTTTTTGACATTTTATTCTTGAATCAGATAATTTTCAAGTATCCAGATGTATCCGAATAGGAATCCTCCTCGTTTCTAAATTCAGAAGGACGTTATTTAATTTTAATCAGAAATTAATTAAAAAAATACGAAAATACATAAAAAAATTCAAAATAATAATAATAATAAAAAAATTCAAGAAACAGAAACCCGAGAGAGACTGAATCCCAGGTCCAAGGCAGGCCTCACCAAACAATGAGCTTTGGCGGGGCGAGCCTTACTGAAACACCTTGGCGAGGCCTCGCCAAAGAAGCTGCGAGGGGCCTCGCCAAACTTTTTTCCGATGGGATCCTCGCCGGAAAAACTTACATTTTTTTGGATTTTCGGGATATCTTCTATTTCGATAATCGGGACTAAAAAATTTACAGACAAAATATAGCTTTTAGAACTGCTTCAATTTCCAAGAACTAAACGAACATTTTTAGACTTTTACAACAACTTTTACCTAAACTACAGAACGAGGAGGATTTTTAACGGCCGATCGGATATCTTCGAGGTGGATTCATTCCGTAAGGATAAGCCTCTAAGTTCCTAGAACTGCAATTTCCGTGCTTTCGTTGTTGTTTTTCTTCTTCTGATTTCATTTGTGAACCTAGGATTTTTATTTTATTCAAATGTTGTAATTCTTCTTCATCTATTTTTTCTTTATTAAAAGGAGATGTATGTTAGAACATCCCAACGAAGGGAATAAAACATATTCCC
Organism: Euphorbia schlechtendalii; assembly: GCA_949673415.1. Taxonomy (NCBI): domain Eukaryota; kingdom Viridiplantae; phylum Streptophyta; class Magnoliopsida; order Malpighiales; family Euphorbiaceae; genus Euphorbia; species Euphorbia schlechtendalii. Next base: position 71,108 of record CATIWQ010276788.1, on the reverse strand, counting down.
AGATAACAGTCCTCACCAATTTACCATGCGAGCACTTTCATTAATTAAAATAAGCAACCAACGTGCTAATAAAACGTACTTTTTTATTTAAATAACAAACACATTATCGCGATTGATTTTTTTAGGCCACACGGGCCTCGCTAAATTCAAAATCAAACATATATGTGATATCTCCTGTGCTAACCTTTGTGGATGCAGGTAGATTAGGATTAGATGTATGTTTAGGATTTTAATTTTCCTTCGGGTATCGCAATTTCATTTTTTTGGGAAATGTAATTAATAGGTTAGTAGGCGGTTGCATCCCCCGATTTTTGGAAGCCTTGTAATCTTTATTTCTCGCATTTATTTTCCACATTTACTTACTATTTTGTGGATGGTTTATTATTTCGCCTTGTGGATGGCTTATTATTTTCATCATACGTGAATCATGCATTTAAAATCAAAAGCGACTAATGTGATCCAATGAGAAATAAGCAACTTATCCAGAACCCAAATCTCTATGTCTTAGTGGGCCATCTCCCGGACGTTAAGCCTCACAGGACTCTAATTCCAAGAAAGAGCTAATCCAGGTGGCGACTCCACACTTAGAGATGGCGGATTCGGGTTCGAACAAATCTAAAATGTTTTTCGCTTTCTCTTTCACCCTTTTTCCCGAGTCCCCGACCCGGTGAACCTTTTTTTTCAAACACCCCGGTGGACCGCGCCTCTCATCTCTGTGCGCTCTCGGCCCACCGCTCCGTGTCGCCCGCTCACAGTGGCGACTCCACTAAGGATTTTTCTAAAAACTTGTTTTTTCAAAGGTTTTAGATTTTGGATAAGTGTCGAAAATTATTGATCACATTATTCTGTTTTCTCTTAATTTTGACATATTCATAATAACGCATTGTAGTAAAAGGGATTAGCCCATAAGTCTAAGGTACACCTATTACCGCGAAGCTCTCTCTTGTACTAATATGCCTCCCTGAGAAAAGATAGTACTTGAGTGAGTGGAGCACTTGTTACCATATCGCATGTACCTCCCTCGTTAGAACCTATTTGGGGAGAGGCTTGGAGTGTATTTCAGTGCAACAAGAACCTTCTACATCAGCAACCCATTTATCAACCCTCATGTAAATAACCCATAGGGATTTTCCCTAGAGTGTTACCCAACAAACGACCATGCATTATATTTTCCTACAGGTGCGCTCCTTAGTATCCTCGCAGTACTAAGATGAACCAAACTTAGGATAGAGACTAGCCAAAAACCCTACGCGCGGGAGTTGTATGGTTGGAAGAAAGATATTGTGTGCTATGTGCTAAGTGTTTACTGCTTTCCGATTCATCATGCATTGTACAAATGTGTTATGCTAACCACGAATCTTAGTGCAGACACTTGAACACACACACTCATAATATTAAACATGATCTGATATCCTTCATACTTAAGACTTAGTTGACACTTGAGATCATGTCACCTTAGGATAACATAAAACCAACTAGAATCATGTAGCATCATTCAACCCAAGTTTTATCACGATGTCTACATGATATTTGAATCTTAAGACAAACCTACCCAAATCCTTATACGATGTCCACTTGGCATCCGACTTATAGCCCTGCTGGGGCGATTGTACATACCAAAAGCCTACACGAGGCAAACATGAACACAAAGGATATCCCAGTTGATGTCTTAACCTAGGTAAAACTTACCCCTGAAACCCTACTTTTCACCCAAAAATACTCACGCATCACTACATACCTTTTGTGATGATGTCCACTAACATCCAAGACCTCGCCCCAATGGGGCAAAAGAACCAAAACATTCTTCTATATGCTGCATATGGTAGTTATTTTCATACATTTTTGGATCACTTTTCGTTAGGGTATGTCACACTGGTCACCCGAACACCAAGAGAACTAACTTTAGTTCTCAAACCTTTGACTTATCACCACACAAGTACTTAGGTCACTTCATTTCACATTGTCCCTAGGATAGAGTATGAATCTCTAAACCAATGGACCTTCATTTATCGCATGGACTAACGATTCTACTCTTTTTGTGAGTGATTTCTATCTCGCATCATGGCACGCTAACCTTTTTTCTGCAGCCATAACATTAAAAATTTTACACATCAATCACACATCATGATTTTACATGCATTCCCTAAAAATCTCTGTGTGTATTTCAGCCACGAAAAAGCTGGTTTACCAGAAGGCTTAGAACAAGGCTTCTCGCCAACTAATCCGCATCTTCCCAACCACGGCTCACCAAGAAGGAGTTTTGTACACCAACTCTAGCTCAGATGTAGAATAAAACACTCTATGTAACTTCTGTAACATGGCCCATCAACAAGAAGAGAATGTGACCAATGATCAGGCTCTCGGGGCAGGTCAGAACCCACAAGCTAACCAATCGTCGATGAGCGCCGAGATTGCTTTTGTAATGAATGCCTTTGCCAATAGTGACCAGTTTGTGTCAATCCTCAACTGCCACACTAGAACTGGGCAGCTCGAGTAGAGGGCGAATGATGTGGTGCCAAATGTCGGTGGCACAATCCTACGAGGGGGACCGTTATCTTCCGTTGCTGTATTTCCAATTTCTGCAATAGTCGCCCCTAACTTATACCATTGCGGATCTAGGTAGGGTCAGCCGCAGACAGTGTATGAGCCACAGGTGGGTAGCCAGTTTTTCCCGGGGCAACCGGGGTATGCTTCATTTGCACCAAGGGCGGTAGGGCTTTCATAATTCAGGTCCTCTTCTAATTACATTCCCTTTATTCAAGGGGTAACTCAACCCACAATGCCCTGCTGGGGTGGACCTTCTTAGACATGTCAGGTTCAGGGATAGTACTACCCGATTTCGTAGTGTGGGGGCTTCTCGGAGACCCCAAATAGTATCCTTCAACAGCCTGGAATGGCTGAACTCTAGAGACACTTCTTAGCCACTCATGTGTAGGGGTAGAGGGGTGCGATCCTAGTGCAGCCCACAGTTTGGGATGAGGATACTTTACCGCCAACCTTTGCTATGCCCCAATTCGAAAAGTACACGGGCAATACAGATCCTTGCCCGTATATCACGCATTACTAGAACATGATGAGGGTTTTAAGAATCAGTGATCGTATGATGGATAAATTATTCATCGTTACGTTGGGAAGCCCCGTAAATGAGTGGTACAGTCACTTACCAATGGACATAGCCTATGATTGGGGACGCCTATCCCAGGCGATGGTGGACCACTATGGCTTCAATACTTTGATGGTCACTACTATGTAGAATCTGGAGGCAGTGAGGCAGAAACTAGGTGAGAGCTTCAAGCTTTATTTCGAGAGATGGATGGCTAGGTAAGTATGTTTACAGTCTCGCCTATCTCTACCGGAGATGATCGTGAAGCTTTTAGACGCTGTACTACCGTCTTATCGAAAGAGGCTAGGGTCCGAGACTTTCTATAGTTATTAGGAAGTTTTTGCACGAGCTGAGAAGATAGAGCGATATGATGCTATGGATGTAGAAATGGGGTAACAGGTTGCTAAGCCCTATTACAGGAAGAATGATTCCAACCCGGTGCAGGTGAAGGCGAAGCAACTGGTAGTACAATTGGTGAATAAAGAGAAGGTACCCACTATTAGGTTGCCAAAGGAAGAATATCATGGTATCTCGCCATACGCTGCTAATTTAGGATTCTTGTTCACCAAGCTGCGTGAACTTAATCAATTGGAAAGCTTGAAGAAGCATGCCCTCCCAAGCCAGAAGAGAAGAACAATTACTACCATTATCATGTGGCCGTGGGACATCGCACAAATAACTACAAGGAGCTGCTGAAAGCTATTCAGAAACTGGTGGCTGACAAGGTCATCCATGAGCCTACACTGAAGCCAAGCACGAAGAATAACCCTTTACCGAATTTTGAGGCAAGGGTAGGAATGGTTAACTCCGGGCTAGAAGAGAGGAAGGTCCTGAGCTGCTTGTCTAAAGGGTTTGGAGAATTTGCGATGATGGTTGGGTTAGCAAGCGATCCTAATCGAATTTTGAAGAAGCTAGAGGAAGAGTCAAATAGCAGAGGTGCAGGGGTAAGATTAAAGCTATTAAGATCAACCTTGCTGGGATGCCAGTATTTACCGGCCAGAAACCTACATCGCTTCGTGTAGGGAGGGAACTTTCAAGAGAAGCACCGGCCAGTAAGGGAGAAGAGTATGTGATAGCAATTGAGTCGGGGATGGACTCAGACAATGTGATGGAGATGCTTGAATCTGAGTCAAGCAATAGGGTGATTAGAGAACAGGAAGAAGTCCCGAGGGCCAGTTTTAGCTTGGCCGAAATGTCAGTGTTTAACGGGAATGACGTATCGTCTTCTCACTTATCCAAGTTTTATATCCTGTATCGAGCACAGGGCCTGTCTCAAAATATGATAGCTACATTGTTTTCGTGCTCACTAGAAGGAGTAGCAAGTCAGTGGTATGAAATGCAATCGGTTGAGACCAAGAGAAATTGGAACTACATCTCTGCAGAGTTCTAAACGAAGTTTGCATTTCTAGAACCTCCGAAATAAACCATGCCAGATCTGCTCGCTTGTGTATAGAGGGAAGGCGAATCGCTCACCGGCTACGTAAAGCGGTGGATGTTTATCTATTTAGTATTGGTGCCAAGACCATCTGAGCTTTCTGCAATATAGTTGATAGTAGGGGGATCCCGAGAATGGTACCGCTACCATCTAGCGAGGTTAACTATACCAGATTTTGATGAGTTATCATACCATGCTCATCACCTCGACATGGAGTTCACATTCAGACATTGTAACATCCATGCAGTGGGAACGGGAATACCCACCAGTTTTGTGCTAGCTATGTTATCTCGGTCCAACCCGATGGTTAACGTAGTCTTCGATGAGAGTGAGGACATGGGGGAAGATCCATTGGCATAAGTGTTCTCCACAGATGGAGGTGAACCACGAGAAGACGCTATGAAGGTGAAATCAGGGAAAGCACTAGTGAGGGTGCCCATTGATCTCGATGCATATTTCCCTAAGTCGAGAAGGAAAAGGAAACCCGAAGAAGGAACCTTGGCTGAGGGAGAGATCATCTCTGATGGGAAGAAGCCTATAAACTTAGATTCTTACAAGTTGAAGGGGCGACGCAGCCAAGTGGAGGATGGATATGACCAGTACCCTTGGGTTAATTCTAAAGAAACGAGAGTGATAGAGAATAGAGAACTAAGGGTTACTCGAAGTGGTAGATTTTTCAAAAGGGATGAGACTGTACAGCTTAATGACTCTAGGCCAGAGGAAACAGCAAGGGAACAGCCCGAGCTACCCCTGCCCCCAAAGGTGGATGAAGACATGCTGGATATAGATCCCTTGGTAAATCAGTTGAAAGGGACTCAGGCTAAATACAGTATCTGGAGGCTGCTCGAGACATCCTAGAAGCATAGAATGGGCCTGGTGAAGAAATTGATGGAAATGCCTACTACGCCCATAACCTCGGTGATTGAGATGTGTGCCCCCCTCAAATACCCTTTATAACTCTTGATCATTCAGAGCTGCCGCAGGAGCTAGGGTTGCACAATTGAGCCCTATTCATCAAAGTTCAGATTTTAACCGGGCAATGCCATGCTTGATGGTCAATGATGGCTCGGCCCTCAATCTCTATCCTCTTAAGGTCCTACCTTTTCTAGGGATAAGGGAGGATATGCTCGCCAAATCCAATACAGTGATCCAAGCCTATAATGATTCGAAGATAGGGGTGGTAGGCACTTTTGAAGTAGAGGTCACCGCTGGAGAAGTGACCTCCAATGTGAAGTTCACTGTGTTATATATTCCAGTAACTTACTCATTGCTTCTGGGATGGCCATGGATCCACGCGATAGGGGCAGTCCCTTCCACTCTACATCAGAAGATAAAACTTATCTGCAAGGGGAGGTCGATGACGATCGAGGCTAATGAGGAATCAATGATGGTAGCAGCCGCATTTGAGGAAAGGACAATACAAGGGTTGAGGGTGGCGATGACCACTGAAGAAAAGAAGAAGGGGCACGGAACCCTAAAGGGATATCATTTTTTCCCTGGAAGCCTTAGAGCTCAAATGAAGAAGTAGGGTTTCATCACTGGAAAAGGCTTGGGAAAATATCATTAGTGGATTATCAGGGCCATCGATCCTATTCTTGTCACACCTGGATTGGGTCTGGGTTTCACCCTGAGCATGAAAATGTACAAGCACAAATAGCCCATATTCTGTAACATGGTAAGAGTCTGCGAGGCGGAAGGCACTAAGGCATATCTGGGAGAGCCAGAACCGACAATCCTGAATGGGGAGGAAATTAAGGGACTTGAAATATTCAATGATGTGTTTGACTTCACAACTGGCAAGCTGATTGAGTCCCCTGTTGAGGCTGAACTAGAAGAGAAACCGATCTTGGCAATAACCCCGACTGTGGGATATGAAAAAGGCAGAGTACTGGAAGATGCAATGGCGACTTTCACTAAGGCTGTTAATGAGCTGATGAAGAAAGGCGATGCACGAGACCAAGATCTACCAGGCACTATCAAGCTCCTCACCGAAAAACTGGTACAGACCACTCTTGAGGTAGAACCTACCACCGATGCACCTGCTGCTACCACAATTGAAGCCCCTCTACTTGTGGAGGAGGAAACTGAGGATGTAATAATGAATATTTCTGATGTTATTGACAATTTTTCCTATTAGGCTCATTCAATGAAGTACAACAATTTTTCTTACTTGTTTGATGTTCTACCTGACGGCAACATGCATTCATATGATCATACGCATAACGTCTTTAACATTCATGATACATCATTAAATGAAATTAACTTGGGTACAAATGAGTCGCCAAAAATTGTGACAATTTCCAATGATTTGACTCCTGAAGAAGAAAGAGAGATCACGAATGTACTTAAAAGTCACGTGGCAGCGTTTGCTTGGTCAAACGAAGACATGCCCGGAGTAGACAGGCAAATAGCAGAGCATCACATCTCAACTAACCCTCGGATCAAGCAGGTAAACCAGAAACTATGTCGCTTAAGGCCTGAATGGGCAGAAAAGGTCAAGGCTGAATTGGCAAAGTATATTGAAGCTAAATTCTTAGAAGTGGTTGAATACCCGACGTGGATAGCCAACATAGTCCCAGTAGCAAAGAATGATGGCAAGGTCAGAGTTTGTGTGGATTTCAGGAATCTGAACAAAGCCTCCCCAAAGGATGATTTCCCCCTACCCCACATCGATGTAGTAGTCGATAGCGCAGCAAGGGCAGCTATGTATTCCTTCGTGGATGGCTTCTCAGGCTATAACCAGATACTAATGGCAATAACTGACAAGATCAAGATAGCATTCATCACTAAATGGGGTATATACTGCTACAAGGTAATGTCGTTTGGTTTGAAAAAAGCTAGTGCAACATATCAGTGGGCCATCACAACCCTCCTTCATGATATGATCCATAAGGAAGTGGAAGTTTACGTTGATGACATGCTTGTGAAGTCCAACACCAGGGAGGAACATCCAACTATCCTAGACAAGTTTCTCAAGAGAATCGAGAAATACAATTTCCACTTGAACCCGAAAAATTACGTATTTGGGGTCACATCAGGGAAGCTCTTGGGGCATATAGTCAGCTAAAAAGGAATTGAGATGGATCCTGATAAAAGCAAAGCCATTAGGGATATGCCCGCGTCGAAAACTGAGAAAGAAGTCCGGTCTTTCCTAGGTTCTCTACAGTATGTAAGCAGATTTATCGCCAGACTCACTACCATCTACAAGCCAATCTTCAAATTACTACGAAAGGACCAACCAGTAGTTTGGAACAACCAGTGCCAGTTATCGTTTGATAAAATCAAACAATACTTGTTAAGCCCACCCGTCCTCTACCCACCAGAACCTGGAAAGCCCCTGATCCTATACCTAGCAATTGAGGAGTCATCGGTTGGAGCCATGCTTGTGCAAGAACACGAAGATAGAAGTGAACTTGCAATCTACTACTTGAGCAAAAAATTACTTGAGTATGAGTCATGTTACACCTTGGTGGAGAAAATCTGTACAACTATGGTTTGGTTGACAAAGAAACTACGACATTACTTCCAATCTTATGATATAAAAGTCATCGCAAAGATAGACCCGATGAATTACTTATGCCAGTCACCAACACTAGCTGGAAAACTCTCACGATGGTTATTGCTACTATCTGAATTCGACATTGAATATGTGACTACAAAAGTCATTAAGGGATGAGCAGTTGCTGAATTTTTGGCAAATCAACCCTTGGACTCTGATTTCGTTGAAAATCTAGAATTTCTAGATGAGCAACTAGCATTGATAGAGGATGCAAGAGCAGAGTGGAAAATGTTCTTCGACGGTGCAATGAACAGAAATGAAGCCGGCCTAGGTGTTGTATTGATAACATCACAAAAGGAAGTTATACCCCTTTATAAATGATTGGAATTCCCAGTAACAAACAACGGGGTAGAATATGAGGCTTGCCTGTTTGGGTTAGAGGCACTTCGAAAGGCACGGGCAAGAGAAGTTAGAGGTACTTCGAAAGGCACGGGCAAGAGAAGTATCGTTAGTTGGAGACTCGGCACTGGTTATAAAACAAGTCACAGGCGATTGGGAAATAAGAGAAGAATCACTCCATCCCTACGTGGAAGCCGTATGGAAAATCTCACAAAAATTTTCCAAATGCATCTTCAAACACGTACCTAGGGATAAAAACCAAATGGCAGATGCACTCGCTACATTAGCCTTGATGTGGGAGGGCCCTAGAACTCAGTCAATCAAACCCGTTGTACTATAAACTGCCAAAGAACCCTTCTACTATCGCCTAGTGGAAATAGAGGATCAACAAGCTATCGGGAATTAGTCCTTCGACATCATCAAATTTTTACAGACCGGGGAATACCTAGAAGGTACAACAGACTCTGAAAGAACCTCATTGCGATGGCTAGCGACTCAGTTTCATCTAGTAGAAGGGGATTTGTTCAAACGAACATCAAAAGGGATGTTGTTGAGATGTCTCACAGAACAAGAGGCACTGTTGATAAAGAGACAAATGCATGCGGGGGATTGTGGTCCGCACATGAATGGGATAGCACTGGCTAAGAAAATACAACGCCAAGGGAATTATTGGATAACAATGGTCACAGACTACGTATCGGAAGTATGAAAGTGCCATGAGTGCTAGATTTACGGTGACATCAATCATCTACCCCATTCGAACTCCATAGCTTATCTGCTCGTTGGCCATTCTCAGCGTGGGGCAGTGACATTATTGGCGAGATTCGGCCAAACTCGACTAATGGACATCGCTTCATTATAATAGCAGTAGATTACTTTTCAAAATGGGTGGAAGTTGAATCTTACACCAACATCACATCTAAGAAGATGGCCAAGTTCATAGAAAAGCATATATTTGCCCGATATGGCATCCCACATCACATCGTATCAGATAATGGGGTTTAATTCCAAGGAACCACATCAGACCTAATGAGGAAATATGGGATCAAGCATCATCGGTCATCATCATACAGGCCACAAGCTAATGGAGCAGTAGAGGCAGCTAATAAGGTGATCAAGAAAAGTTTGAGCAAGATGGTCGTTACCTGCAGGGATTGGGCTGATAAGTTACCATTCATATTATGGGGATACAGAACTAGCGTCAAAACTCCCACCAATCAAACCCTTGTCTCGTTAGTTTATGGGATGGAAACAGTTTTACCGGTGGAAATGGAAGTGAAATCACTTCGAGTAGCACTGGAGGCGAGGTTGGAAGAGTCAGAATGGGCAAAGGCCAGATTTGAACAGTTGAACATGATTGACGAATAGCGGCTAAAGGCATTGGATCATTTGTAGATATACCAACAACGCATGGCTAAGGCATACAATAGTCGAGTTAGAGCCAGAAGCTAACTGTTAAAAGCAGGAGACTTAGTTCTGAAACAGATGAGACCCTCAAATGTGGACCAACAGGGAAAGTTTCGCCCAAATTGGGAAGGTCCTTATGTCATTAAGAAAATCTTGAGCAAAGGAGCCGCCAAGATCATGAACATGGATGGAAATGAATTTGTCAATCCAATTAATCAAGACAAGCTCAAGCGCTACCGCGTGTAAAAATAAAAGAAATAAACTTATAAAAGCGGTACACCAAAACAGAGAGAAAAACCAGTTCGCCAGATGGCACTTGGCTACCTGGGCAACAATTAGGACCATTCTTTTATAAAAGCCAGAAATGTCTGCTGAGTTGAAAACCCGTAAAGGTTGGCTCAGGCAAAAATTAAGATACGGTAAGGAATAGAGGGACCACGAGTTAGAAAACCTGCTCTAGGCTAACTGGCGGCAATACTCAAATCATTGGAAAACTTGTACCCTTTTTAAAGTCGTTCAATGAAATGTATTATGTTTGCAAGGATTTATGTTTATGTTTATATGAATGTATATATACAGAATATCACAAGTAAATAAAATAAAGTTTGATAAAATTTCATAATGTCAAAAACAATCCAAGAATAAGCCAAAAACAAAGGTTAGAAAATAAATGGCGAAAACGTATAAGATCTAAGGGTGCCAGTAATTCCACCATGCACGCTTCCTCGAAGTATGAGGAAGGGGGTCCAAACCATCTTCATCTCTCTCCCACTCACGAGATACCATAAAGTGCTAATCAACATCAGGGAGAACCTTGATCTCACCAAACCATCCACGGTAGAATTCGTCAGTATCTATGGTCTCCGGGGTAGTGTAATATAGTATAACAACTTGAGCGCGTACCCAAAGCCTCCGTATCGCATCAGGTGTGTTAGGACCGAAGTCGTGGAAATGGGTCTAGCATAGAGATTGAGGGACCCGTTTCTGACGCCCGTACTGCCTGCACAGACGAGAAGGGTAATAGGATGTAACATTAAACAACCCCATCAATAAAACACCAGAATCATGGATGTCAGTAACCATGAACGAAATCTCCAACCAAGGGCTGAGCCAACGAATCTCAAAAGCTCGGTTGGAGCCTAGAATCTCGACCCAAGTGCCTTCACTCAGCGAACGATGGTCCTTCCTAGTGAAGCCTCTAGGACCATAATGTGAAGGGAGGTACCGAGCCTTCCCTAAGCGTGGATCAGCAATCAAGCGAAGCTTCTCCAACAGACATACCTACATTAATTCATTTGTTTAAGAAAACAATGAAAATCATGAAAGGAAGCAGTAAGGAAAGAGAATCACCTCGAGCAAAGCAAAATGGTCTCTTGCTAAGTCTAGATTCACAAAAGCATCGTCTAAGTGAACCAGATTCTCAGCCAAAGCTAAAGCGGTAGGAGAAAGGCCTGTGGAGAGTGGGTCAATGGCCGTGATGTCCCCATGGAACCCATCAAATAGAAAGTGGAGTCAAGGGTAATCATGAATCTCCCTTCAACCACTCCCGAGGAAGATGTGCTCGCCCCCCCGGTCGTAGCATTCAAATCAGGCACTCGAACCCTCTTCCGGACAAATTCCTACAAAGATAGACAAACAATCAGAAATAGGATCAACATGGATAAAACAGTTAACACATTTCATACCTGGCATCCCACACCATTGCCACTAGCACCCGTACCAGAACCACCATCCACTTTCTGACCTCTAACTCGAGCAAAGGGTCGCGCCTCCTTGAGCTAAGTCGGCTGGTGAAGTGGGAGCAGCCTCTCCTGAATGAAGGCCTCATAGTCACCACGCTATCCTGAGAGCCTCACTCCATGCTCCTTGAAGAATAGCTGCCACTCCTAGAGATCAGTAATCACAAGGTGCACCCAAAACAATCCTGTGGGAGGCTCAGGCGGAATGCACCTATTAGACACTAGCTTATTCCGCCAGAACTAGATACGCTCACCCAGGTACCACTCTCGGGTTCTGGGTCCCTCAAGGATGAAGCGATGGCATTTCACGTCTTGCTGGATCTCCTTCGCCATATGATAGCTTGGGAGACCCCGCCACGGGTTGCGCTCCACCTGAAAAGAAAGAACAACAAAGTCAGAATAAATTTAAAGATAAAAAGGTGATCATATCTATTGAAACGAGATCCATCACTTGCTCAAGAGTCAATCCACAAAGATGCTAATAGTAATCAGCAGAACCCAAAATATCCCCCTCGAAAGACGAACAGATCCGGGCCATACACGGAGCACCCTCCGGAGCATCGGTAAACTGCGGGGCAGGGAGGAACAGATAAAAGAAGGCCCATGCTTACAAAATAAAGTGGTTAATTAAGGTTAATCAATCAAAAACTGACATACACAAATCACAAAGTAAGCAAACAATACTTGAAGAACCATGGGGCAGCAACACAGCGCCCGCAAACGACCCCCAACAACCAAGTCAAGGGCAAAATAAGTCTGTGCCAAGATCGCCCGTGGCCAGTTAAGGCCACTAACTCCATCCAAGTTCGCTAGTGGCTCGATCAACCCATAGTTAATCTCGCTATTCGAGCCTGGGAAAAATGTCACACTCAATAAGGTGGTAAAAAATGAACGGACATATTGTGGAACCTCGACCTCGGAAACAGATTGTTGACCCCATCCAGTAATCAAACAACACACTGTAACTCAAGGCCCGGCCCCTGGGATCAACACCGAGCAGGTCTCTGACGTGACGGTAAGCGGTGGGAGCCTTGAAGAACAGCTCCAAGAAGGCGTCAAATAATACGTTTTTTATTAAACTCAAAAAGCTATGAGAAAAACACTAAAAATATTTTCTTTCAATTTCTTTTGAATAATTTAATTCCAAAACACGTTTGGATCTTAAATCTTGATTATTTTCAAATCGTTCTTCTTCTTACGTTTCTAAAAAAAAAGTCCTCAGATATTATCGGGTCTAAAACAAATTTAGAACCAGATTCTTATTATCTTTTGGATAAATATTTTCTTCAAAGTTTTTTTCGGATCCAAAAGACGATTGGACTCCAAGCTTTAATTATTTTCCAATCTCTTTTTCACCTAATAAATATAAATAATAAAAATAAAAAATAAAAATATACAATAATTACGTAGAGTAGCGATCAGGGCCTCGAGAGGCGTCGTTGGAAAAATCCAGCGAGCCTTCAAGGCCGCACCAGGCATCTCTGGCGAGGGACCCGAAGGGCCCTCGCCAGAGACTATGGCAAGGGTCCCAAGGGTCCCTCGACAGAGAGTCTGGCGAGGGCCTCTTAGGACCCTTGCCAGAGAGTTTGGCGAGGGTCAAGCCCTCATCGGATTTTCTTGGTCTCCGTAGGAAAAATTTCCAGCGGACCTGAATTTATCTTTTTTTTAAAATTATTTTCTAAGCTAAAATTCCACGACATGGTTCAAGAATCAATTCCAATCTAGTACCTAAGTAGGATAAAATCGCATTAAAAAAGGTAAATAAAAATGCTTTTAGCAAATACCTCGATCTGGGAAAGGTGAGGCTGAGCTGGAAAATCAGGATCCAACGTCTCTATGGGGGAAGTAACTATAAACCCAGCATAGTGTCACTCGCTGCCAAACCGTATGCTGCGTCAATATCGATAGAAAATACACCAGGATCATCAGTAGGCTGAGGAGTGAGGCTAGAGGTAAAGTAGAGTGCTCTACCAGCGACCTTCGACAACATGTTTGCTAGTGAGAAGGGAGAGCTAGTGTGCTTAGAGAGAGAGGAAGATTATAAAAAGTGAAGGAATAAAGAAGGGGAGCCCAATTTATAAAGAAAATAAGTGGACCCTACCTATCTATTTTATTATTTTACAATGGGAGCCTGCTAACACTACGGAACGATGCACGGGATATCCACAATATTCCTCAAACTCATTTAATTCATTTATTCCTCAATGTTTTAATTTTTGATTGAAGGGCAAAAATTTTTGCTTCGGATAAAGTCAATTAAATAATCAAAACATTCATCATGAAATATTTATTAACATTGTTTTCTTGATTTGCCACAGAGAATTAGTCAACATCCTACTAAGGAAATTCAAGATCACCTTTGAAACAAATTCAGGCACCTATCTCTAATCGTTCCAAGAGGCACACGATAATCGTAGCTGAGAAAAAACAAATGCCAACAGTAATGGAGACACCATAGAAAGAAACGGTAGACCTGCCCACAAGGGGCACCAAGTACCTAAAGGATTCCGAAGAAAGAAATGAACAACCATACAAAGACATAGGGCCCGAAATGAAGGCCTATTGGGAATAAGAAGTCACCAACCAAATCAGTCAGGTATTCTCTATATCCCTACGCTCGTTTCATGTGATCATACTGGTTATACAACCAGCGATGATCACATGAGGGGCAGCTATGAGCACGGGATTTTGTACCTGCTCGCGCGTTCAATAATGATGGCTTTTCGAGATTTTATCCTTGAATCACACAATTTTAAAGTATCCAGATGTATCCGAATAGGAATCCTCCTCGTCTATAAATTCAGAAGGATGTTATTTAATTTTACTCAAAAATTAATTAAAAAAATATGAAAATACATAAAAAATTCAAAATAACAATAATAATAAAAAATTCAAGAAACAGAAACCCGAGAGAGACTGAATCCCAGGTCCGAGGCAGGCCTCGCCAAACAATGGGCTTTGGCGGGGCGAGCCTCGCCAAAACACCTTGGCGAGGCTGCCTCGCCAAAGACGCTGCGAGGGGCCTCGCCGAACTTTTTTCCGGCGAGACCCTTGCCGGAAAAACTTACCTTTTTTGGATTTTCGGGATTTCTCCTATAAATAGTTGGGTCTTTTTTTGATAATCGGGACTCCAAAAAATTTACAGACAAATTATAACTTTTAGATTTGCTTCAATTTCCAAGAACTAAATGAACATTTTTGGACTTTCAAAACAACTTTTACCTAAACTAAAGGACGAGGAGGATTTTCAACGGCCGATCGGATATCTTCGAAGTGGATTCATTCCGTAAGGGTAAGCCTCTGAGTTCCTAGAACTACAATTTCCGTGCTTTCGACGTTGTTCTTCTTCTTCTGATTTCATTTGTGAACCTAGGATTTTTATTTTATTCAAATGTTGTAATTCTTCTTCATCTATTTTTTCTTTATTAAAAGGAGATGTATGTTAGAACACCCCCACGAAGGGAATAAAACATATTCCCGGATAACAGTCCTCACCAATTTACCATTCGAGAAATTTCATTAATTAAAATGAGCAACCAACATGCTAATAAAATGAACTGTTTTATTTAAATAACGACACATTATCACGATTGGTTTTTTTTAGGCCACACGGTCCTCGTTAAATTTAAAATCAAACATATATGTGATATCCCCTGTGCTAACCTTTGTGGATGCAGGTAGATTAGGATTAGATGTATGTTTAGGATTTTAATTTTCCTTTGAGTATCACAATTTCTATTTTTTTGGAAAATGTAATAAATAGGTTAGCGGGCAGTTGCATCCCACGATTTTTGGAAGCCTTTTAATATTTATTTCTCACATTTATTTTCCGCATTTACTTACTGCTTTGTGGATGGTTTATTATTTCACCTTGTGGATGGTTTATTATTTTCGTCATACGTGAATCATGCATTTAAATTTAAAAGCGACTTAAGCGCGAATGGGCACAATTAATAGAATATGGTTTTCTATAGATGTAATATAATGTGATCCAATGAGAAATAAGCAACTTATCCCGAACCCGAATCTCTATGTCTTAGTGGGCCGTCACTTTGACAGTAAGCCTCACAGGACTCTAATTCCTAGAAAGAGCTAATCCAGGTGGCGACTCCACACTAAGAGATGGCGGATTCGGGTTCAAGTAGATCTAAAACATTTTTCTCTATCTCTTTCACCCTTTTTCCTGGCTCCTAGACCCGGTGCACCTTTTTTTCAAACACCTCAGTGGACCGCGCCTCTCATCTCCGCGCGCTCTCGGCCCACTGCTTTGTGTCGCCCGCTCACAAGAGGGAAAAGAAAACCAGCACCTTAGCTATTATATAATTCATATGAAATAAAGTGAGTATCTCAAGATGAGATCTGCAGTAAACAATTATAGAAAAAGTAAAAGGCGTGGGTTATTAAAGACATCAGAAACCAAAAAACCCGAGAGACTATTTCTTAGATCTAAATACAAACCAAGAAAATGAATACTCATGAGTAAGTCCTCCGCTCTTAATACACATTCAAAGAAAAATCTATTGTATCATTTCCATAATGCCCAAATGATGCAAAACCATAATGAAGTAGCATAATCACGATTTGGACCCCCATGGAAATGAGAACTCCATAACTGAAGCAAACCGTAACCTGTTGAAGGCATAACAATTGGCACATGGAATAAATGAAATAGTTGACTCCATACATGATAGCTCTGAGAACAATGAAACAATGCATGATTTAAAGTCTCTTCCCCATCACAAATGGGGCATATCACATCAAGCACGGTAGAACCACCTCTCCATAATAGAAATGACTTCGTGGGTAACCTACCATGGACTCTAACAACCCGAAGAAGTGTATTTTGAATAAAAGACATGAATTCCAAGGTAACATAAAATCCACAATAGGTCTCGGCTAAAAACCTCTATAAAAAGAAGATGATGAATGTCGAGTATGCTCACCAAGTTCCCACACAAACCGATCAGCTATCAAAGAAAAGATTGGTTGTATTTACACAACTTCAACCGCCACTAACTCAACCTCACCGAACAGCAGCGATAAATTAACAATGTTTTACCGCACGTGTAAATTCTTTAAATTGAGGGTCATCCAAAACTTCACTAGATTACAAGAATGAAATATTTAAATCATAATTTTCTATGGTACAAGGTATCAAAGTTCCTATGGTTATTTTGGAAAGGATTGGACTTGGCTGCTCATTTACTTTAAGGGGGCCTCTCCTACCTAGAAATTTCCATCGGTGTTACATTCAAGCTTACCTAAGGGACTTTTATAACTTAGTTGAATTCTAGTATGGGAATTGGATTTTGCATATGGTTTTACAACCATGATTTAACTTGTTAGATTAATACTTATAGGTATAGGTGCAAGATCTTAAACATGGACCTTGTTTATTTTGCATGTTATGTGGAGTTTTGGCATAATGAAATGATTATGATGTACTAACCTTAAGCATGTTTCCTTAGATCAATAATTCCAAATAGCCCGGAATTATTATTATTATTATCATAATCATATCCATCATAATAATCCTAGATTAGGGCGAGACTAGCAGCACCAATAAAATTCCTATGACAAAATTAAGGCGGTAAATTGTCTTTTCATTATAAGTTGTGATACGAACCTTATTAACAGATGAAAGGACATGTACAACATGCTTTTCCTTAACATGTGTTTGTTCATGAGACTAGATGGGGTTAAAGCCTTAATCATAATGGGTTAGTTATCCATGTCGATGAATCTAATACCATATTGGAGACATATTTGAGGAATCATACAATTGGGTACGCATGTCTCGAGAAAGAGAACTCAAATAGACTAGCAATTGCATGGAATGCAAATGGATAGTTCTAACCATGGTTGTCTATAATGGCTTGACCTGCTATAGCGGGGGTCATTATAGATGGGCTATGGATACTACCAACTAAGAAAATTGGTTTGACCAAATTTCCCCAATTCAATAGAAGGGGCAATTTGAATGTTGTTAAATACTAGAAAATATGTATTTAATTAAAGAACTTATATTAAAGGCATGTACATATGTTAATGTCTGAGCAATTTATATCTTATATCTAGGTTGAATATGATCACTAACGAAAATACTATTATTAATATCGATCCTCTTAGCAACATAAAGTATGCTGTCTACAACTTTGTTGGTCCTTAGACAACTTGTAAACAACCATAGAGGGGGGGGGTGAATGCGAATCTTGATTACTTTTTAAGGTTTATAAATTTTGTTTAACCAAGTTAAGTTTTTTTTATGTGTGCTGAGCTGATATAAAAACTTATAAACTGCTCAGCTTCGCTGGCATAATTTATCTGCAATCTCTTGCTGAGTACTCTACTCAGCTAGGATTGGTTTTTCAAGCAAAACACTTAAAAAAGATAGAATGATGAAAGAGCTGGACATAGTAAAAGTGAAAGTGAAAGTTCAGAAATTTAACACCTGAATTTATCCTGGTTCGATCTCGAGCCTACCTCTAGTCCTTGAATACCTTCTCGACGCTTTAATCTACTAGTGTTCATTCCTTACTTAGGCGGAGCAGCCTTTACAGCTGGTAGACACTGTTTTTACAGAAAGCACCTTTCTTTCTAACTACGACTCAACTTAGTTTGGGTACCCTTCCCAAACTAACACTCAGATTTGAAATTGAAAGTTTGAACTGAATTCAAATTATAAAATGTTGAATCCTTACAATGTTAAATCTAAGTATTTGATTCTCTCTATTACAAATAGATTTGAAATGATTGTCTGCTGATTGCTTGAATTTGGAATTTCTTGAAGCTGGGAGTAATTATGTAGAGTTTCAACTCTAAAAGAATTTCAAGGTGATTCACCAAGTTTGAACGTCTGATTCAGTCTTCTATTTATAATTGAAGCTTTGCAAAAGTAGCCATTGCAAACTTTTCAGGTTTGCTGATCTTTAATTTCTCTTCTCTTCATATCTTTCGAATCCACCTGTTGGAGGTAAATTTCAGGATGTTTAGAGATAAAAAAAATTTAACATTGAGGCACGATAAAATTCCATTAACAAAATCTTGTTTATCTTCAAGCAAAACGGATTGAGAGAGAGGCGTGCGAAATATAACGTGGAATCTTCAGATTGGTTGACATTTGTTGACACTTACAGAGATGCGCGAAGACACTGAGAAATAGTGCATGATAAAGATTTCCTTTTGCTTTGGACTTTAGTGAGGAATCCCAACATTCCGTACTTATACCTTTTATCTTGTGAGGAACCCTGGAAATCTTCTACAATTTCAATGCTTTTTAACCTGAAAAGCAATTAAAGAATATTCCATCTCTCACAGAAAATGTTAGTAGCACATGTGTCATTTAATTCTATACGTGTCAATGGAAACAACTTTTAATCAATAAAAGTTAACTCAGCATAGTTGATTGGATATACTTCTAAACTACGTATTACTTAGCATTGACTCAACTTTTCTTACACTAAGCCGTAACTTAAACAATTACTCACCAAATTGAGTTTTTTTTTTCATTAAACAAACTCAAGTCAGCTTCATTAATTAAGAGTATACTTAGTACTCAATTAATTTTACTATCATAGTCAGTTTGTTATTTTCAAAACTTTTAAGCATTGTGAGGTACTATTAACTTGGGTTCTATAATCTCCCCCATTTTGGATAGATAGTAAACTAGGTAGTAGAATAAATCAATTGAATAAGTAGTTTAGAGATATCAAGAATACCTGGAAAGTGATGTAAGACTCCCTTGTGTTGAGTGACTTTCCTTAGTTTACTTGAACTCCTCCATACTGAGTGAGATTCTTCAAGTAGCTAGTTCTCCCATACTTAGAGGATTTTTCTTCACTTTGGGACTTTGTCTTACTTCAGCTTTTCTTCAAGGTTGGTCTCTTGTATGAGTTCCTACATCATATAAACAACTTCATAGAAGAAACATACATACATCATAATAAAGTTAAGGAGATCTTAATATGATGCATAAACTTGTAATTTTCATTGATTTAAAAAACAACTTAATCAGTATATAACTTATGTTTTGAACTAAGATTACACAACTAAGTCCTATTACAAGTTCTAATCTATAAAGAACATGGCTTATTCTATTTTCTATGTGCTGTAGAGGAAGAACCAGCAGTCTTTTCTTGATTAGCCTTTAGATGTTGCTGCTGAGGAGGTTTATGGTGAAACAGTTACCTTAGAAGAGTTCACTTTTTAAGATTCATCATTTGGAGAGTATCTTAATCTACCTTCTCCCCCTTTGCTATCTGACCTTGCATAATTTGTTCAAGGTACAGGTTAAAGGCATAAAGGATAGCTTGACAGTTCTCTTGCTAGTTGATGATTTGAGGGGAAATCTCTTGCTCTAGTTGCTCTTTACCCTTAGTGGTAAGGAAGTCTTGATCGTTAAGTTCATTGAGAAGAAGATGGAGACATCTGGAGAGGTGTGCAATTTGGTTAAACCCTTGATACACAAATTGTTGAAAGCATTGAAGTAAGGCTTTGAAGTCCGTTGCAGTCAAGTGCGATCTTCAGTTACGCTTCGATGTCAAGAACTTAAGGTCCAATAAATGATATACACTTTCAAGTGTAATCAATGTCTTTAGCGTCCAATTCTCCCGTCTTCATCAGAGTTCTAACATTCTTCTGTAGGTCTTCTACCTTTGACTTGATGACATTTTTCTTGGTATGAATGGTCATACCAGTCTCAAGGCATAGAGAATTAGTAGTAGGCAAGCTTGGAGTTGGCATGTTTGGAAAAATCTCTCATTGTAGAGATAAGGAACTTATGCAAGGAGGAGATCTTATCTGTTGTTTGCTCATTGACCTCTCTTTAGATAGAGTCCATCTTGTTGTGGATAGAGTCAAGATTAATGATAAGTTCCTTGTCCATCTTAGCTGAGATATCTGTCAGCAGCTTCACTATCTAGTCTTGTTTATTATCATTGTTCAGCGAAAACTTTGACTGGACCTCCAATAGCTTGGCAATGCTCTGGCCAACGTCCTTTGATAGTTCAACCTCCTTGAGAACAATCATAATTCAGTAATCTGTGAGCCTCTTTATTTTAGCCTGTTCCTCACCAAGTTTGTGGATCTGTGTCACTTGAGTTACCATATTGGTACTCAAGAGACTCAGTTGGTTAGTAGCAGCATCCACACTACCCTTAATCTTTCCTGCATTAGTGTTAGCCATTGTATTAGACATGGGGATAGCAGCGATTACTACCCGAAATTGGGCTGCAGAATCTGTCAGACAGGTTAAGATTAGAGCCATCTTATCCACCAAGCACTTGGCACTCTCGTTTTCCAAGTGATTTCGAATAACAAACAAGCTTCCTTGAATCTTTTCAAACTCCTCAAAGAAGATAGATTCAGTTGGCAAACTTGTATGCTGTTCGAATTTAGGCAATTTTACCTTAGGTTTGGAGCACAAGCCCGTCAATTCTTGAGTGAGTACCACTTTTCTTAATGCTCCATCTAACTCAGCAATTTTCTTGAGCGTAGGAAATTTCTTCCTATCTAACTCTCTGATTTCTGCCAAGAAAGATGTATCAGCTAAATCCTCGTGGATTGGCTCTCTGCTAGGTTTAATTACTTCACTGGCTGTAAAATTTGCCTCAACATTCTGACCACTTACGATTCCTTGCTGAGCGTAGTTCTCAACATTAGGAACTTCCCCAAACCAAAGGGGTTAAGGGGGTAGAGTTTTGGTTTGAAGAAGAGGGTGGTTCAGAAGAATTTACAATTGAAGAAGTAAGGGGAATGGTTTGTTTGAGCAGAATAGAAGGTATAAGGGCTATACAAGAAAAGGTTTGAGTTTAAGTTTTACAGGAGAAGAAGGGGTTGAAGAAATATGTACTGGTGAATGGTTAGGAGAAAAAGAATCATGGCTTTTTGTAGGAGAAGAAATATGAATATGAGAAGTTTAGTTATTGATAGGAGAGGAAGGAACATGAATAGGAGAATTTACCGAATTCTAAGGAGGAGGAGGATTTACAGATTGTTTTTCAATATCTATAGGAGTAGAAACTAGGGGTATTGAAGGATTTATAAGAGAAGATGGGATTTGAGGATTTATAAAAGAAGTGGGGGTAGGATTTTGAGGAACCTCTTGGTTAGCTGTTTGACCCAAGGATGTGTCAACTTGAGGTTGCTCATGCTGAGTAGAGGACTGCTCAACATGAGTGAAGGAGGGTATGGGGATGTTGGGGTTCTGAGGATCAGACTCCTCAGGAATCAGGGATAGGGTGTCTTCAACATCCTCCTCGTTGCTCACTACTTGCACATTTCTTTGCAAGGGCCTATTGGTGGCAGAACACTTGTGTTGAGTGCCCTTTACTTTGGTAAAGACTTCTTGTACTTCAGAAATAGCGTTAGGACTTAGAGTGTCCTCTTCTCTAGACTTCTTAGCCTCACCCTACTCCTCAGTTTCTTCTAAGAAAACAATTTTATGTTTCCTTTGGTGCTGGACTCATCAATCGTAGTCACATCTTCTTATTCCTATGCCTACTGCTCAGCTTGAAGTTTGGCCCTCGCTTCTCTTTGTATGTGGTTTTTTCAGCCTTCATTTGCCTCCTTTGACGCTGGGGCTGAGCAGGGGCCTCATCAGCTTTGGATTTTGTAGGGCTCCTTCCCTTGGCCATAGAGGAAGTAGCCTTTTACGGTGGTGGTGACTTTCTCCAGGATGCTAGATATGGGGGCTTTTTCTAAATCATCACTGTCATCGAAGTCCACCATGAAGCCATCTTCATCCTCCTTTAAGATGTCCACACTACTATTATCGATACACACTTTAGCTTGCGCTATTGTTGTGCCTTATTATACCTAATATGTACCTAGTTGTGAACTAGTCTGCTAAAGTGAGACATTTCAAATCTATTCTTCACAAGCAAGACTATGTCACCGGACTCCCCCAAAAACTGAGCGACGTCCACTTTCGCCACCCTCATTAGTTCGGTAATGAGGTAACCATAATGATAGACAGTAGTCAGCTTGGTCAAATGGTGAAGAATCACCACTAGCCAGTTAAGCATCTTAGCCTCTACCATATGGTAGACCACACACCTCTCAAAATAATGCATCTAGTCACAAACCTAGTTTTCAGTAGCATCAGCTTTACAACCAGCTCGTGGTAAATTCTGGCGGTCTAGCTCATCCCGCTAGTTGCAATCTCCCCTGACACATAGTTTGAGGGGAGCTCCCAATATTCTGGAATGATTACGGCATCTTCATCACTGGTTTGCGGAGCTGAGTGCCTCTTTTAAGCATGTTGAGAACGCTCCCAATCAGCATTGCACAAATGAGAGTGGATTTGCCTCCAAAATCCATCATCAATACATTATCAAACCCTTGGATGGTGTAGAGGTTTGAATAGAATGCCTTGATGAGACCTGTAATGGCAGGTCATTCCATCTTCAGGAAGGAGCTGAGATGTTACTTCTTGATGATTTTGTGCATGGTTTTGTTCCTTAACAACCCTTCATAATCTACCTCCTAGACTAGGTTAAACTCAAGGTTACCTACACATTCCACCTTAGTGAAGAGGGTTCCTTCTTGAAGAGTTAACTTCTCGGTCTTTCCCTCAGCATTTACTAGGACTTTCATGGATGTTGTGCTCTTGAGTCTAAAGGTGGTTCTGGTAATCGCCATTTGAGAGAGGATTTGAAAGGAATTGAAAGAGAAGAAGAAATTAGGGTTCGAATGCTTTAGGTTTCAAATTTGCAAAAAGCAAGTAACCTTCTCTCTTCAACTGTTTTGATAAAAACATTTCCTCTTTAAATGCACATCTTTTTGAAACGTAGAGTTTGAATTTTAATCCAAAAATGTTCCTCACGCCGTTACTTTAAAATACAGATGGTGTTATCCACGTGTCTTCATAAGGCTTGAGTTTCAGCACTTATCTAAAATTCAGAGAATTTCATTTTCCTTCTTCTTCTTCAAAGTGAATTAGCCATTCCAATTAACTACTTCAGAGTATTATTTGCTCCTTTGGCAATGGCTTGGTGAAAATGTCAGTGAGCTGCTCCTTGGAAGGAACATATTCCGGCTTGACATCTCCTCTTAGAACATGATCCCTAATGTTGACGTGCTTCATCCTACCATGCTAAACTAGATTTTTAGATAGGTTAATTGTGCTCTTGTTATCACATATAACCTCAAGAAAATTTGACTTTATACCATAATCTTTTAGTTGCTACTTGATCCATAGCAGTTTTACTACACAACTTCTTGCTACCATGTACTCAGCTTCAACTGTAATCAGTGCAACCCAAGTTTGCTTCTTAGTGTACCATTAGATAAGGCACTGTCCAAGGAAATGACATCCTCCTATTGTACTTTTCTTGTCAAGCTTGTCTCTATCATAATCAGCACTTGTGAATCCTGTATGGGTGAAATCTGATATGCTGGGATACCATAGACCTACTTCAATCGAGCCTTGCAAGTAATTGAGAATTCTCTTAATAATGTCTAAATGAGATTCTCTAGGGCCGGCTTGATAACAAGCATAGTAGCATACATCATACAGAATGTCTGGCCTAGTAGCGATAAGATAAAGAAGACAACCATTGATTCTTCTTTAGAGATTACTATCCACAGGTTTTCCAGCTTCATCTTTACTCAGGATAGTATTAGTGGCTATGGGAGTGGACATTGGGTTTGAATGTTCCATGTCAAATTTCTTCAGGACTTCTCTTGCATACTTAGCTTGACTAATGAAAATTCTATCTTCAGTCTACTTGATTTGAAGACCAAGAAAGAAATTGAGCTCTCCCATATTCGAACTCGCTCTTCATCTGCTTGTTGAACTCCTTACACAGCTTCTCATCAGTTGCTCCAAATATGATATCATCAATGTATATTTGGAATAGTAACACATCTTCCTTTCTTTGCTTGATTAACAGAGTTGTATCTACTTTTCCTCTTTCATAGCCTTTGCTGATTAAGAAATTGGTCAGCCTCTCAGACCAAGATCTAAGAACATGCTTCAATCCATAAAGAGCTTTCTTCAATTTGAAGACATGCTCAGGATACTTCGGATCTTCAAAGCCAAGAGGCTGGCGAACATAGACTTCTTCTTGAATGAATCCATTTAGGAATGCACTCTTAACATCCATTTGAAATAATTTGAAGTTCATATGAGATGCTAAAGCACATTGGATTTGTATTGCTTCAAGCTGGGCTACATGAGCATAAGTCTAAGCATATTTGATACCTTCTTGCTGATTGTAGCCTTGCGCAACAAGCCTAGCTTTGTTCTTGATAACAGAGCCATCTTCATCTAGCTTGTTCTTAAAAACCCATTTGGTTCCAATGACTGGTTTCCCTTTAAGCTTAGGAACTAGATCCCAAACATCATTGTGCTTGAACTAACCCAGTTCCTCTTGAATTGTAATCATCCAATAATCATCTCCTTCTGCATCTTCAAACTTCTTGGGTTCGATCAATGATATGAAGGCTGGATGACTCATCATCCTATAGAGCTAGCCTTGCATCATCACTGGATTATAAATATCATCAACAATGCTGTCTAGCGGATGGCTGCGATGAACTCTATTCTCTCTTGGAAGACTCGGATCAACTACTGAAGAATCGATAATGGGATTCTGAGGAGGAGGTTGATCTTCGCCATTGTTGAAGTTGATGGGGAGAGATCCTCATCATCTTTGACTTCCTCAGCTTCAGGTTCTTGTGCTGGGTTGGGTAGCACAAAGAGTGGCATACTGAGTGATTTCCTTGCTGGGGTATTCCTTCGTCTTCATCAAATGGACATTTATCTGCATTATTAGTTTCATCGAAATCCACATGCATAGACTCGTCTAATAGGCCGATTCTTTTGACATATATTCTATTTACCTTGCTGTTAGTTGAGTATCCTAGAAAGATACCTTCATTAGAGTTAGGATCAAACTTACCTAATTTCTCCTTGGTGTTAAGAATAAAGCACCTACAACCAAATGATTTGAGATGACCAATCTTAGGCTTACGCCCTCGACAAAGTTCATAGGGTGTCTTCTCAAGAATTGGGCAAATTAAAACCCGATTCAAGATATAACAGGTAGTGTTAACATCTTCTCCGTAAAAGTACTTTGGTAGATTGTTATCACTCAGCATGGATCGAGTCATTTCAACTATGGTTCTATTCTTCCTTTCTACAGCCCCATTTTGTTGAGGCGTATAGGTAGAAGAGAAGTTGTGATCAATGCCATGCTTTGAACAGAATTCTTCGAAATGAAAGTTCTCAAAGTCACTTCCATGATCACTACGGATTCTACTGATTTTAGTTCCTATTTCGTTCATTATCCAGTTACTGAGCTTGACAAAAGATTCATATCTCTTGTCTTTACTACTCAGCAAGACTACTCAAGTGAATCTTGTGAAGTCATCCACAACCACCAATGAAAATCTCTTACCACCCATGCTCATTGGCTAAACTAGGTAGAAAAGATCCAGGTGGAGGAGCTCCCTTGGTCGCTTAGTTACTATGTGATTAATTGACTTAAAAGATTTCTTATCTTGCTTACCTAGCTGGCAAGCTAAGTAGAGTTTATCCTTTTCAAAGAAGATGCTGGGTAACCCCACAACTGATTCTTTTTAGCTAATTTAGATAGAATGTTCATATTTATATAACCCAATCTTTTGTGTCAAAGCCACGAATTATCCTCCTTAGATACAAGACACACATTAGAAAAACCAAGGGATAAAGCAATCATAGATACATTATTGATTCGAGGAGCAAAGAGAATAGTAGAAACAATCTTACTGAGTCGAACATAACCTTTTTGACTTTGTCACAAAGTTGGGCTACACTAAGCAATTTGAACTTCAGACCTTTGACAAGGGAAACCTCTTTGATTGAAGGAGATGCACCGATAGTGCCACAGCCCACAATCTTGCCCTTCTAGTTATCTCCAAAACTGACACTTCCATTTCTTTTACGCTCCAATGAGATGAACTGGCTTTCATCTCCCGCCATATGCCTTGAGCATACGTTATCCAGATACTACATTCGAGAGTCATCAGCGGATCCAAGGCTCACCTACAAAACAATTACATTTTCTTAGGGACCCATGCCATTAAACATGGTCCTCCCTTGTTAGAAGTGCTTAATTTTGACCATTCGTACTCGTCATAATAACCATTTTTATGCCTACATAATACTGTGGCATGTCCAGCTTTTCCAAAAAAAAACCACACACCTTTTTTGCTTTGGGCTAGCCCACTTTCTTCGTGTTAGAGGAATTCTTGCTCTTAGAATTGCGAGTTTGGTTACTCAGAGGTTGACTGTTGGCTGGAGGAGGATCTTGCTTCTTCTTCAAAGTTGTTACCTCAGCAGTCAACTCATCTAATTGCTTAGTGAGCTTGCTGTTTGAATAGTCTTGATACTTAGCTTTTTCTTGCAGAAAGCGGATATCAAGTGATAAGGATGCAACAATGTCTTCCAAATCTTCACTTCTCCTCACTAGCTCATTGATGTTTTTCATTGACTTGTTAGTCAGTTTCATAACATCAAAGAGAGCCTGGGAAAATTCTTCCATAGACAAGGGAATTTCAGAATGTACCTCAGCTTGAGAAGCTTTTCCCTTATTGCGCTCAGCTTCAAAGTCAGCAGCGGATTGATCTCTACCAAAGGTAGATGCTAAGCCTTCGCCCCTTTAATTTTCGATGACTATAAGATAGAGGTTGGCTAAATCAGTTGCTTCCTCATCAGACGATGAAGATTCTACTAAGTCACTCCAAGTGGCAGCAAGTGCCTCATTCTTCTTGTTAAACCTTTTCTTGAATCTGTCCTTCTTCACCTTAGGACATCTGAATTGAATATGGCCTTTCTCTCTAAAGCCAAAACATTTGATATCTTTGATGTGCTCCTTCTTAGATCCTTCTTCAGCTCCACGCCGGTGCTGAGTTTACTTAATTTTAGCTGGAAACTTCTTCTTTTTAAACATCCCATCTTTCTTCATGAAGAATTTGAAACGCCTTGTCAGAAGGGCCTTTTACTCATCAGAGTAGCAGCTGGTGGACTCATTAGATGAATCAACTTTCAAGACAATGGCTTTACCCTCTCTTTCCTTACCTCGACTCCTTTTGGAGTCATTAGAATACGTTCTTAGAGACATCTCATGAGTTAGCAAGTTTCCTATCAACTCATCGTAGCTATAGGTCTTCAGATCATGAGCCTCCTCAATAGCGCTCTTCTTGGAGTCCCACTCTAAGGTAAGAGTGCATAAAATCTTCTTGACGAGCCTTGATAAGTGTATAATTACACTTATTATCATATTAATTTTACACACTAAACATTATAGTTTAAGTCATTTTTATACTTCATATAAAATATTTCACGTGGTATGTAGTTGTTTTTTATGCAAATGCAGACACTAGGTAAATCATGGGAGTAAAATGATCAAAGGTGGAATACTAGTAAAACGAGTGAAAAAGGTGCAAAATGATGCATGGAACTTAAAGATTTGGCTTAGGATCAAAGCTGTCAAAGATCGATGAAGTTGCAAGGAGAATTCGGAAGAAAAATGAAATTCACGGTTGCGATAATCATTCATGGTTGCGACTTGTTCTTCTTCAGAATAGAAGTCTGCCAATCAAAGATTCACGATCGTGACATGTATATCGCAGTCATGACTTGGATGGTTTTCTGGTTTTATCTTCTTAACTATCAACCGCCAGATAAGCATGATCAACCGTCATCAACTACCAACGAAAAGACACTTATCAGAAGTTAACAAATCATGAAAAGGTGCCTATACATTGTGGATTAGATTGAAGCTTCTCAACCAATCACAATGAAGAGAAGCAATCTTTCACCAATGGACACAACTCTTCGTTTGGATAGACGCAACCCTTCGAACTCTATAAATAGAGCTCCAAACCTTACAATTTCATGCAGCACAGTGCATTGATACAAAGGGAAAATATTAGAGTGCATGAGAGAAATATAGTGTGTGTATAGATAGAGAATTCGCTACGTTCATAAATGTTAGTGAGAAAATGTTTAAGTGATTTGAATTCTTGTTTTGATCACTAGATTTCTCTATATTCTCGAGCGATTTTTGTATAAGTGTACTTGCTAATCACTTATCAATAAAAGTTTTCATTCTTCAATATTCGTTTATTCGATATTTGCAAAGAATAGCATCCTAGCGGAGGTTCTGTAGGGGCCGAGACTGAATTCAGAGCAGACGCATGAATTGCGGGAATAGCCGACTCCCATTAAAGAGTGGATACGGTTTGATCAACTTTAGCTTTCACTTGCATACCTTACAACTTTGCTTTTCTTTCTGCTTGTACTTTCTATTTCCAAGTTTATGATATGTCTATGTATCATAATGCGTATTTCGTGTTAAGTCTTTTATGTTAATCAAGTTATATGCATTGGAGTTAATTTTAAGAGTAGTTTCGGGGTTAACAATATCGTGTATAATCACTGGATCTGTGATATAACGCTGTTTAATGAGCCAACATTTTTGGAATGGTAACTTGCTAAATGTGGCTATGTGAGAGCGACCCGTACTAAGCATAGTATTAATGTTGTCTAGGTTTACATAATCCTTTTAATTCGTTTGCTCTAGGTTTACGAAAGTCATTTCATGTGTTTCTCTACAGCGAATAATTGAACATCTGAGTATTTAGAATCGAGTCTGTTAGATTAGTTTAGTGAATCGTAACAACTTTGTTGAACTTGCATGCTTTCTCTGCTATCCTTATTTCGTAGGGAAAATCTATATATTTAAATTCTCTAATCTTTCATACCTATATTTACCTATTCTTCATTCTAACCCTTCTACCCAAAATATCAAATTTATTTTATTTTATTTATTTTATCTTCCTTGTTGATCTTTATAACTAGTCCTTCCCTGTGGGATCGATATCTTTTAAAACTACATCGTAACTGTATACTTGAAGTTATCATCATTTTTCTATTTTGATAAGGGGTATTGACAACGCCTATATTTTACATGAACAAGTTTTTGGCACCGTTGATAAATAGCTGAATCTTGCAAACAAACTATTAAACTTATCAGTAGAAAAGTGGCGACCATTAGGTACCCATGCTTTCAAGCTGGGTCCTCCCTTGTTAGAAGTGCTTAGGTTATTCTAGTCGTACTCATCATAATAACCATTTTTATGCTTACACATTACTATGGCATGTCTAGCTTTCCCACAAAAACCACACGCCATTTTTATTTTGGCCTGGCTCGCTTTCTTCTTTTTGGAGAAATTGTTCCTCTCAGATTGCGAGTTTGGTTATTCGAAGGTTGACTATTGGCTGGAGGAGGATCCTGGTTCTTCTTCAAAGCTATTACCTCAGCAGTCAACTTATCTAATTGTTTAGTGAGCTTGCTATTTGAACTATCTTAATACTTAGCTTTTTCATGAAGAAAGTTGATATCAAGAGATAAGGAAGCGACAGTGTCATCCAAATCTTCACTTCTCCTCACTAGCTCTTTGATGTTTTTTTATTGACCTGTTAGTCAATTTCATAACATCAAAGAGAGCCTGGGTAAATTCTTCAATAGATAAGGGAATGTTAGGACGTACCTCAGCTTTAGGAGCTTTTCCCTCGTTACGCGCAGCTTCAGAGTTAGCAGCAGATTGATCTCTTCCAGAGGCAGATGCTGAGCCTTCACCCCTTTGATTTTCGATGGCCATGAGATAGAGGTTGGCTGAATTAGTTGCTTCCTCATCGAATGATGAGGATTCTTCTAAGTCGCTCCATGTGGCAGTAAGTGCCTCATTCTTCTTGTTAAACCACTTCTTATATTTGTCCTTCTTCGCCTTAGGATAGCTGAATTGAATATGGCATTTCTCTCCACAGCCAAAGCACTTGATGTCTTTGTTGTAATCTTTTTTTAATCCTTCCTCAACTCCATGCTGGTACTAAGTTGACTTGTTTTTAGCAGGAAACTTCTTTTGGTTGAACTTCCTGTCCTTCTTCATGAAGCGTTTGAAATGTATGGTTAGAAGGGCCATTTGCTCATTAGAGTCGCAGCTGGTGGACTCATAAAATGAATCAACTTTCAAGACAATATCTTTTCCCTCTCTTTCCTTTCCTCGACTCCTTTTGGAGTCATCAGAATGCTTCCTCAGAGACATCTCATGAGTCAGCAAAGTGCCTATCAGCTCATCGTAGCTGTAGGTCTTCTGGTCATGAGCCTCCTCAATAGTGCTCTTCTTAGAGTCCCACTCTGGCGCCCATTGAGAACATCTCATACTCATTGAGCATGAGATTGATTTTCGACTCCTTGACTTTATCCGTCCCTTCGTAGGTAATCTCCAGCTTTTTCCAGATTTCCTATACTCTCTCGCATCTTGAGACCCTGTTAAACTTAGTAAGATCTAGCGCACAGTGTAAGTAGTTAATCACTATGGCATTCTCCTTGAGAAGCCTTAGGTTAGCATTGTCATGGTCCTTTGGATCTACTGGGTGTGAGCACGTGATTTCGCCTCGACTCGTGAGTTGATGATGAAGTTGTAATTTATTTTTCACTTGCTAGTTTTTCACTTTTTACAGGGTCTTAAATTCATTCGAAGGAAGCTTGCTTTGTTTCTTTTAGCCTTAACCCTTTTTTAGGCAATTTCATCATAAAAAGCCTAAGGCAAAGAAGCAATGTCGTTAACTATATCGCAATGTCGTTAACGACATTGGCAATTCCGTTAACTACATCGCAATGTCATTAATGGCATCGTAGCGGTAGCAAAACAAGAATTGAATTTTGTGGACTTTTTCAGCCAAAAAGTAAATCTTTGCCCACTTGCTCGGATCTTATCCTTTGAAATACAGTTGCCACACTTTTTCTAAGAATTTTTAACCCAACATTTACATTAAAAAGGGTTGAAAAAAGGAAAAAAAGGGGATCCTACATTGACTTTTTTGGGTTGAAGGGGACTCTCTCTTTAATAGAGAGCTGAGTTACAGAAAAGGCGAGGGAGCTCACATTTAGCATTAGAAAAAGATTGAAAAGAAAGAGAGGAAAAGGTCTAGAGAGCATTAGGGAGCATTTCTTTATGTGTTCTTGAGCAAAACACTAAACTTTGATCCCCAACACTTGAGATTTCGGGTTAGTTAGATTAAATCCTTGAGGTTTAGACTTGAATAGAGAGTCTGCAACATCTATATCATTCACTTGAAGGTTAGTACACCTTTTGAAGCATCTACTTTGGCAAAGGAATAGATCCTTTCCAAAGATTTTCAGTAAATCACCAAATCCAACCAAAAAGAAATAAGGAGAGCTTCCTAAAGGACTTCATGGACCTTAAAGAAAGTGGATTCATGACTACAGGGTAAGCTTCTGAGTTCCTAGAGTTTGTGTTTACATTTATATGCTTTTCTTTTTGAAGTTTCATTTTCTTTTCGGTTATTTTCATTTTTGCACACCAATCTGTTTTCCAGAAATTGTAGTATGATTTCAAATATTTTTGACTATTTTGTTTATATAAACATATTCTACACATCTTGAGCTTTTGTGGAATGATAAAGATCATCAAAATTAGCAAAAGTTATGATCGTTTGAAGTTTCAGATTTTCGTTTTGCTGTTTCTACTATTTATGTGTGTTTTCTGCAGTCTAGAACCTCGATGTCGTTAACAACATCATCTAATGTCATTAACGACATGGCATAATGTCTTTAATGACATGGCTTAATGTCATTAACGACATTGCCTTTTGCAGAATTCAGTTTCACTTTATTTTGCTCCGTTTCGAATCGTTTAAGCCCGAAACGACCCTCTGAGACCCTTCTGAGTTTGGAAATGCATCATTGGGGGTAAAAAACCTCTAATATAATTATTTAGGAGCTTTATATGATTTATTAATGTATTAATATGTTGATTGAAGTTTGGAGTAGCAACGGAAGCATTTAAGGCCATTCATATCGATATCGCCCTTCACAGGGAAGTCGGTAACGATATGGATGACATCGTTACCGTTGTTAACCCAAATGATGGCTATGTTATGTATGTTCAGCCTATATGTATGTTTCTAAATGTTGTTCTAGGTCACCCAAATGAAGAGAACTTAAGTTCCTGGATAACCGACCTAACAATATAACATGCGACATTTTCACTAATAAAAATGACCAAAATAGTTGAAAATAAAAATGAACAATTTTCACGAAATAAGAACTTCTAAATTTCCCTTGTTTTTACCTCAACCACACGGGTCTTGCCAAAATCAAAATGAACATACTTGCAACTACCTGTGATGTGCCGTATTTGTGCTAACCTTTGTGGATGTAGGTAGTTTAGGTTAGATATATGTTAGGTTTTAATTTCCTTCGGGTGTCACTTTTCATTTCGAAATCAAATGTAACATTTTTTAGATATCGATGTATTTTAGGTGATTATATCCCTTAGATTTTAATGTATTTAGGCGATTTGTAAAAACCCCAACCCAATGATGTAATTAATCCCCCATAGACTCACTTTATTTATTGCTTTTTGCATGCTCACTAAATAACAAAAAACATAAGCCGAAAACATCTAGATTGAATAGAAATATCATAAGTGTGGTTTCCAAATGGGAATAATATTAACTCAAATAAATGACGAAGTAGGTAATTCATCCCGGACCCGAATCTCTGAACTATGGTATCGCTTAGCCTTAACGGATCTAGGCTTTACTGAATTTCCCCGGAAGAGCTGATCCGGGTGGCGACTCTGTAACATAGACTAGAGATACAGATCTTGGGTCTTTAAAGCTTGAAAATAACATTTTCAAACAGCACCTTTTATCCGAGAAGCGCATCCTTCGAAGCTTTCTCCCTTTCGAAAAAAACCCCACGCCCCATCTCAAGGACTTGCGACATCCGCGCGGGTCCGGAACGTCGTCCACTCAAAGTGGCACCTTCGCTGGGGAACATCTTTTTCATAAACTTAAAAGTTTAAAAGATTTTGGATGAGTATTGAAAAGTTGTTAAATGAGTTAAATCCATGCTTACAATATTTAGAACAAAAGCATATGCATTAGATGGCTTAGCCTTTAAGATTAGGTTGCCCTAGAAGCTTGCAAAAGTATCATTTGCGACCCCATGGTGACCAAAGATACTTAGCGGGTGGATCACTTGTTGCCATATCACATGTACCTCTCTCGTTCGCACCTATTTGGGGAGAGGCTTGGAGTGTATCTTAGTGCAACAAGAACCTTCTACATCAACATCCCATGACTGAACTCATATAAGGAAACCATAGATACTTTCTCTAGGTATAGCAAAACAAATTGCATATCTCCTTGTAGGCACGCTCCTCAATACCTCACGGTATTGAGATGACCCAAGCTTAGATTTAGAAGCTTAACCCTTACACGAGGGGACATAAGGTTGGAGGAAGTGCATCGCATGCTATGTGCTATGTGTTTACTGCTTCCCTTTTATCATACATTGTATATAGCATTATGCTAACCACAATCTCTTGTGCAGAAACGATTATGCACACACTCGTTTATGATACGGTCACCATGCCACCACAAACTCGTGGTCACACTAATGTCACACACCTAGGTTTAGACAATATGCTAAGACAGCGTGACCTATGATTAGGATTACAAATTCCCAAAGTATAGCGATGCCCACTTGGCACCCGAACCTCTACCCATTCGGGGAAACAAACCCACTATACTAAGAGTCACATGGTACAATGCACTATTTACCTAGACTCGCACAATTATGTGAAAGCTGAACAAAGCCACCTCACGACATGAGAAATAGCCATAGTTGTGAATTCTCAAAAAGCCCAGCCTTTTACCACACAGGTATTACGGCAATCAACTTTTTAGTTCCAAATGGATTGGTAAACATAAGTCCACTTTAAAACCAAGTCTATTAACACATGGGTATTACGGACGTCAACCTGTTTTGTTCCAAATGGATTGGCAAAACATGAGTCACACCTCAAACATGAACCTACTACCACAAGGGTATTATAGAAATTGACCTGTTTATTCGAAATGGATTGAAAAACACAACCCTCGAGAAAGCTGACACTTTCACTTTTTACATTGAGGTTTTCGAGAAAGCTGAAAAGCTTGAGTGGATAGAATCCCTAGACACACCCATGGGGGAACCAACCAATGAGCACTAATGCGAAAAGTTGACAATTGGGAAAGAAGACCCTCTGTATGTGGAGGATGAGGATGCTAATAATGTAATAGTTAATATTTTAAACTCTTTCATGTTAACAAACGTGGTCAATGAGGCTTTTGAATCTTTGAATGCTTCGAACTTTGCTTGCTTGCTTGATATTCTTTAGGATGACATCACACATTCTTGTGAACATGAGCATAATGTTTTTTTAGCATGCATGACACATCATCGCATGAAATTAATTTGGGTATTAATGAATCCCCTATAATGATTTCAAAAGATTTGACTCTTGATGGAAAATGAGAGATAACTTAGGTACTTAGACAACACGTGATAGCGTTTCCCTGGTCCTATGAAGACATGTTATAGGTCAACAGAAAGATCGCCAAACATAAAATCTCCATTGACCATTAAGAAAATGACATGATTGAGACCAAAATGGGCCGGAAGAGTTAAGATAGAGGTAACAAAGAAAATCAAAGCTAAGTTCCCCAAAGTGGCTAAACACCCAATAGGTTGGCCAACATGACGCTAGTGCCGAAGATACAAAGAATGAGTCAAACATTTCAATGTGTAATCGAATTCATCACGTAGCTCATTACTATTTGTGGGCCGATCATCACACTATTGAAGGAGTACCAATAGACAATGCCTATTTGCGTTCGATGGGATCAAGTTATGTCTGATGTAGGTTTTGAAGCCTTCCATCCCTGAAACAAATCACCCATTCCCTATGTGGCTGTTAAGAAATCAGGGAGCACAATTGAAAAGGTGAATATCAAGCTCATCATCATGTATAACTCAAGCCAACATAGCGGCAAGAGTGATCAACAAATTAATCAGAAAATGCTGAACATATAAGCTGTTAAAGTCATGAATCCACCAAGATAGGCACAAACGCTATCACGTCTAGGCGAAAGAAATAAATCATGTAAAAAGCAGTACACAAAATAATTAGCCTGTCAATTAGCACTCTACTAGTTGAACAAAAATTAGGGAATCTTTTCAAAATAGAAAAAGAATAGTCTGCTGAGTTAAAAACCTGAAAAGGGTGGCTCAGGTAAAACTTAGGACATCGAGAGAAAAGCAAACACATTGATTAGAAAACTTAAAAGGGCTAGTCAATGGCAGGAGTCAAATCATTTGAAACATTCATACCCATGTTATGTTCATCAATGAATTATCATTCTTGCTGAATCTTTATGCATATGTTTATCTTAATTGTTTGCATTCCAATGGTAGAATATCACAAGTAAGTATCCCATCACATCATGGTTCAATAAAAACAAAAGAGAAAAAAATAGAAAAAAAGAAGAAAAGATTTGTCTGCTAGATTGAAAACTTGAAAGGGGGCAGTCCAGGTAAAAATTAAGACAAGGTTCAATAGATTGAAAACCCGTAAGGGCGGTCTATGCAGAAATTAGAACCGAAGAAATATCAAATTCATCATCCTCTCCTTAGAATGGCGCAAGGAATCGTCTATCTCCTCCAGATATTAGGATGAATAGCTTCGGATTTCCCTCACCTAGAGGATTTCCCAACAAAAGCTTCCAAGCTCTCATTATCAACTTCAAAGTGAGCATCACAAACATGGTTCGGGATCAACATTAACATCATTGGCACCATACCAAAGAAGGAAACGAGCGTCAAAAAATCAATGACTCATCAAAATCCTCTTCAAACCAAATTTAGGCTTTGCACTTGACTCTGTTTCATCCACAAAATCAAACTTCAACTTGGAACCATGTCATCATCATTCTGAAGAAGTCATGTCTACAAAAATTGACCATCGATAAAAAGGCAACCATGAAATGCCCAATGAGATGAATCTTGGGGGCACTCATGCACCAGTATAAGCGAGTATCAATTTGGAAACCTTTGAAAGGCCCCTTATGCAATGAAGCTTCTACTATCGACTAGGCCAATACTCCAAATCCAACGATAATTGCAACAGACCAACATACATCATGCGATAAATATTATTCATGCATAAAGTCATTCATACATGCATACGCATCATGTCATTTACAGGTGAAGGTAATGTTAAACCAAGGTAATGTCATTCCGACGAGAAAAACACTCAACCTGCACATGAGGAAATTACAAGTTCAAGAAGATGTTAGAGCAGCACATCATCAAAATTGAGAATAACAATGGCCCAACTCAAGTCATTTCAACTTTCATCAAATTCAAGCCTACCTAAGCCTCTTTCAATCAGCATTACAACATCATAAAAGCCTCCCAAAAAAACAAAGTGGCCATCGGGACATCCCCGAAAATCTCAAACTCAAATTTCCACGTTTATCATGGGCCTGAAGAAAAATTTCTCAGAACCCTCATGTTTTAATTCTTGATTGAAGGGGCAAAAATTTTTTCTTTCAGCAATCTCAATCAAAGAATTAAAACATATGTCACAAGTATCTACTAATAAAATTCCTCATTCTTGTAGGTACCCCTTCAACCCACAAGGGGCATCTATGTCAGACTCACAATAGTCGACGTATCGTCAAAGGCATGGAGCACACAGCTTTCATCCTTTCCCCAGCAGTTCCGAGGGTCACAGTTAACCCACAGTCAACTCACAAGGGGTACACAATTCAGACCACAATGGTCAACCATCCCACATCATATTTTAACAAAGACTTACCATAGTCGACGTATCATCAAAGACATGGAGCACACAGCTTTCATTCTTTCCCTAGTAGTTCCGAGGGTCACAATCAACCCATGGTCAACTCACAAGTGGCATCCACCACAGACTTTCTACAGTCTGCATACCCTCCGGGACTTTCTACAGTCCATATCCCTTTCCAGACTTTTTATAGTCAACGGACTTTCTACAATTCGCATTCCTTTTTAGACTTTTTATAGTCAACAGACTTTCTACAGCCCAAATCTTCTTCAAACTTTTTACAGGCAATGGACTTTTTACAGTCCGCATTCCTTTTTAGACTTTTTATAATCAACAGACTTTCTGCACTCCTCTTTCCTTCCGACTTTCTACAATCGGTGAACTTTCTACAGTTCGCAATTCTCTGACTTTTTACAATCAATGGACTTTCTTCAATTCGCATTCCTTTTTAAACTTTTTATAGTCAACGGACTTTCTACAGTCCAAATCTTCTTCAAATTGTTTACATTAGGACTTTCTACAGTCTGCATTCCTTTTTAAACTTTTTACAGTCAATGGGCTTCCTACAGTCCAAATCTTCTTCAGACTTTTTACAATAAATGGATTTTCTACAGTCCGCATTCCTTTTTAGACTTTTTACAGTCAACGAACTTTCTACAATCCTCTTTCCTTTTGAATTTTTACAGTCAAATGAACTTTCAACAGTTCGCAATTCTTTAACTTTTTACAATCAAATGAACTTTCTACAGTTAGCAAATTTTTATCTTTTTACAGTCGTCGAACTTTCTATTATTCGCAACTCTCTGACTTTTTACAGTCAATGGACTTTCTATAGTACAAATCTTCTAATTTTCTACAATCAATGAACTTTCTACAATTCACATCTATTCTGACTTTTTACAGTCAATGAACTTTCTATAGTTCACATCTTGTCCTGACTTTTCAGTTAGCGGACTCTCTATGATCCACGTCGTCAAGGGGCTTGCTACAGCCTGTACATGGGATCCTCAACCAGAAGAATGGAGGTGCACGACTAACGTTCTTTCCCCAACAGTTCCAGCTATAGCAACAACCAAAGGTCAACCTTCAAGGGGCAATCATTACAGAACGGGCAATTTGCAAGGGGCATGGATAGACCAATCCCCGGTAATGTCGCACCATGATAAAAACTTCTGATCATCGTGAAGTTTTCACCCTAAGTAGTGCCAAC
Organism: Euphorbia schlechtendalii; assembly: GCA_949673415.1. Lineage (NCBI taxonomy): Eukaryota > Viridiplantae > Streptophyta > Magnoliopsida > Malpighiales > Euphorbiaceae > Euphorbia > Euphorbia schlechtendalii. The sequence goes on along the minus strand of CATIWQ010276788.1, from coordinate 32,606 downwards.
CATGACCGATCAAGTATCATCTCTAAACCCCACTATTCTTTCAATCGTGGGACCATACTGATCTCGTATCAGCAATGATCCCATGAGGGGCAGTTTGTGAGCACGGGATTTTTCCCAAACTCGCGAGTTCGATGATGAAGCTATAATTTATTTTTCCCTTGCTAGTTTTTCACTTTTTACAAGGTCTTGAATTCATCCGAAGGAAGCTTGCTTTGTTTCTTTGAGCCTTAACCCTTTTTTAGGTAATTTTAGCACAAAAGGCCCAAGCCAAAGAAGCAATTTCGTTAACTACATCGCAATGTCGTTAACAATATCGCAATATTTTTAACGACATCGTAGCTACAGCAGAACAAGAATTGAATTCTATGGACTTTTTCAACCAAACTTTGATCCCCAACACTTGAGATTTCGGGTTAGTTAGATTAAATCCTTGAGGTTTAGACTTGAATGAAGAATCTACAACATCTTTATCATTCACTTGATGGTTACTACACCTTCTGAAGCATCTACTTTGGCAAGGAATGGATCTTCAAAGATTTTTGGTAAATCACCAAATCCAACAAAAAAGAAACAAGGAGAGCTTCTCGGAGGACTTCATGGACCTTAAAGAAAGTGGATTCATGAATACAGGGTAAGCCTTTGAGTTCCAAGAGTTTGTGCTTACATTTATATGCTTTTCCTTTTGAAGTTTCATTTTCTTTTCGGTTATTTCCTTTTTTGCACACCAATCAGTTTTTCAGAAATTGAAGTATTATTTCTAATCTTTCTCAATATTTTGTTTGCATAAACATATTCTAAACATCTTGAGATTTTTAGAATGATAAAGATCATCTAAATTGGTTAAGTATAGCAAAAGTTATGATCATTTGAAGTTTCAGATTTTCATTTTGCTGTTTCTGTGTGTTTTCAGCAGGTTTGGAACCTTGATGTCATTAACAACATCATCTAATGTTGTTAAAGACATGGGATAATGTCATTAATGACATTTCCTTTGGCAGAATTTAGTTTCGCTTTGTTTTGCTTCGTTTCAAATCGTTTAAGCCCGGAACGACCCGCTGATACACTTCTGAGTTTGGAAATGCATCATTAGGGGGCAAAAAACCTCTAAATTATAATTATTTAGGAGTTATATATGATTTATTAATGTATTAATATGTTGATTAAAGTTTGGAGTAGCAACGGATGCGCTTAAGGCCATTCACATCGATATCGCCTTTCACAGGAAAGTCGGTAATGATATGGATGCCATCATTACCGTTGTTAACCCAAATGATGGCTATGTTATGCATGTTTGGCCTAGATGTATGTTTCTAAATGTTGTTCTAGGTCACCCACATGAAGGGAACTTAAGTTCCCGGATAACCAATACAATAATATAATATGCGGCATTTTCACTTATAAAAATGACCAACATAGTTGAAAATAAAATTGAACAATTTTCACGAAATATAAATCTCTGTTGTTTTTTCTCGACCACACGGATCTTGCCAAAATCAAAACAACGATATTTGCAACTACCTGTGATGTGCCGTATTTGTGCTAAGCTTTGTGGATGTAGCTAGTTTAGGATAGATATATGTTAGGTTTTAATTTCATTTGGGTATCACTTTTTGTTTCGAAATCAAATGTAAAATTTGTTAGATATCGATGTATTTTAGGTGATTGTATCCCTTAGAGTTTAATGTATTTAGGCGATTTGTAAAAGCCCCAACCCAATGATGTAAATAATCCCCCATAGACTAGGCGCATTTACTTTCCTATGCGTTTACTTTTTAGCACTTTATTTATAGCTTCCTACATGCTCGCTAAATAACAAAATAAGATGAAAACATCTAGATTGAATTGAAATATCATAAGTGTGGTTTCTAAATGGGAATAATGTTAACTCAAATAAATGATGAAATAGGTAACCCATCCCGGACCCGAATCTCTGAACTATGGTGTCGCTTAGGCTTAACGGATCTAAGCTATACCAAGCTGATCCAGGTGGCGACTCTGTAACATAGACTAGAGATCCTGATCTCGGGTCTTTAAAGTTTGAAAATCACATTTTCAAACAGCACCTTTTATCTGAGCAACTCATCCTTCAAAGCTTGCTCCCTTTTGAAAAAAACACCACGCCCCATCTTACGGGGTCGGCACCTTGCGGTATCCGCGCGGGTCCAGAACATTGTCTGCTCACACTGGGATATGAATTCTGTTCCTCACAACAATGGGAATTCTATGGCCAAGCTCGATTGAGAGCTAACCTACATGCTTTGCGACTGAATGATGTTTTTCATGCTATTTTTCTATAACATGTAATGATTACCAACAAAAAGAGGTGGCCTGGTAACAGACATTCCCTCCCTTAAGAGGACTACTTGTTTTGAGCTAGAACTGTAGTTGTTGTAAGCCATTTATGGATCTTGAATCAAAGACGATTAGTCGATAAGTTGAACAACTGCTCTAATACCACTTGTTGGTTCTTTGACAGCTTGTAAACAACCGTAGAGCGGGGGTGAATGCGAATCTTTGTTACTTTTTAATATTTATAAAAAATTTTAACCAAGTTAAGTTTTTATACGCATGCTGAGTTGATATAAAAACTTATAAACTGCTCAGCTTCGTTGGCATAGTTTATCTACAATCTCTTGCTAAGTACTCTACTAAGCTAGGATTGGTCTTTCAAGCAAAACACTTAACAGAGATAGAATGATGAATGAGCTGGACACAGTAAAAGCTAAAGCGAAAGTTCAAAACTTCAACACCTTAATTTATCCTGGTTTGGCCCCAAGCCTACCTCCAGTCTCTGGATACCTTCTTCGAGCTTTAATCCACTTGTGTTCATTCCTAACTTAGGTGGAGCAGCCTTTACAGTGGGTAGACATAGTTTTTACAGAAAGTACCTTTCTTTCTAACTACCACTCAACTCAGTTTTCTTACCCTTCCTAAACTGACACTCAGATTTGAATATGAAAATGAGAACTGAATTCAACTTATAAAATGTTGAATCCTTACAATGTTAAATCTAAGTATTTGATTCTCTCTATTACAAAAAGATTTGAAATGATTGTTTGCTGATTGCTTGAATTTGGAATTTCTTGAAGCTGGGAGTAATTAAACAGAGTTTCATCTCTTAAAGAAATTTGAGGTGATTCACTAAGTTTGAACATCTACTTCAATCTTCTATATATACTTGAAGCTTTGCGAAGTAGCTGTTGCAAACTTTCCAAGCTCGTTGATCTTCAATTTCTCTTCTCTTCATATCTTTCAAATCTTCTTGTTGAAGACAGATTCTAGGACGCTTAGAGATAAAAAATTGAATGTTGAGGCACGATATAATTCCATTGACAAATTCTCTTCTGTCTTCAAGCAAAATGCAACTTGGAATCTTGAGATTGGTTGATATTTTCTAACACTTGTAGAGGCGCGCGGAGACACTGAGAAATGGTGCATGATAGAGAATTCCTTTTGCTTTGGACTTTAGTGAGGAATCTCCAACATTCCATACTAACACCTTTTGTCTTATGAGGACCACTGGAAATCTTCTTTAATTTCTTCGCTTTTTAACCTGAAAAGCAACCAAAGAATATTCTATCTCATAGAAGATGTTAGTAGTACATGTGTCATTTAATTCTATAAGTGTCAATGAATTCAGCTTTTAATCAATAAAAGCTAACTCAGCATAGCTGAGCAGATATTCTTCTGAACTACGTAGTACTCAGCATAGACTCAGCTTTTCTTACTCTAAGCCGTAACTTATTTAATTACTCAGCAAACTGAGTTGTTTTCCCTTAAACAAACTTAAGTCTGCTTCATAAATTAAGAGTATACTTAGTACTCAATTAAGTTCACTATCCTAGTCAGTTTGATATTTCCAAAACATTTAAGTACTTTGAGGTACCAATAACTTGGGTTCTACATAAAGGAGTATTCTCCTAGTTGGACTTTCTCAAGATTTATGAGATTGAGTTTAGAAATAAACTCAAAGATCAAGTAAATGCTGAGGACCTTAAGTTGAAGAAACTTAAAGGTTTAAAAGTCAAGAGAAAGCTCATGAAGTGGCTAGAGCTGAAAAGGGAAAATGTTTCTCTTGGAATAAGCTAATTGGATAATGATGAGAGTTGTGGCTTGAATTTCTAAAGATATGCTCATACTAGAGAGTTTCTTTACAATTCCTTATGAATCTACATGGGTATTGGATACTGGTTGTGGTACTCATATCTGTACTCCTATGGAGGGGTTGTAAAACATTAGGAGGCTTGCAAAGAGGGATATGGACCTAAGAGTTGGAAATGGAGCATGGGTTGCTGCAACAACTGTAGGGACATATAGCCTTCATTTTCCTAGTGGCCTTGTTTTAGTTTTTAACAATTTCTATTATCTTTCTACTATCACTAAGAATATTATTTCTGTTATGTGTTTAGCAACATAAGGATTTGAGATTTTATTTTTAAATAATAATTATCAAATTCGGTGTGATAATATTCTTTATGTTTGTGGAATGTGTGTGAATGGAATTTATATTTTAGATACTAAAATTGAAATTCTAAATATGAATATTGATAAGAAATCGAAGATAGATAAGGAGACATCTTCATACTTATGGCATTGTCGTGTATGCCATATAAATGAGACTCGCTTAACTAAGTTGCATAAATGGGGTGACTTGGGCCCAATGGAATGGGAATCCTTGGGGTATGTGAACCTTGTTTAAAGGGTAAGATGGCAAAGAAACCTCTTAAAGGAAAGGGTCACGTGCCATGATTACTTTGGAAATAATACATTTCGATGTATGTGGTCCAATGGGTGTTAAGACACATGAAGGTTTCATCTACTTCATAACCTTCCTTGATGTTTACTCACGGTATGGTTATTTATACCTAATGAGGCACAAGTCTAAAAGTTTTGAGAAATTGAAAGAGTTCCTAACTGTAGTAGAGAAATAACTTGGGAAAAGTATCAAGACCCTTCGATCTAATAGAGATGGTGAATACTTAAGCCAAGAGTTTCAAGATTATCTGAGGGATAATGGTATTTTATCCCAATGTACACCTCCTTATACACCCAAACACAATGGAGTATCGGAAAGGAAAAATCGAACCCTACTCGATATGGTTCGATCCATGATTAGCCCACAGAAGTCAACAGATCCTTTTGGGGTTATGAAATTGAGAGCGTAGTTTATATTCTAAATAGAGTGCCCTCAAAATCAGTTGATCAAACACCATAAAAATGTTATATGGTAAGAAACTAGCTCTTTCTCACATGAGAGTTTGGGCATGTCCAACTTATGTAAAGAGGACAAGTTCAGATAAGCTAGGTGGTAAGTCTGACATGTGTTTATCTGTAGGTTATCCTAAGGGGACTTTGGGTTATACCTTTTATGATCCCAAGGAACAATACTTGTTTCTAGGAATTCTCAGTTCCTCGAAAGGAACACATACTTGCGAAAGCTATTGGGAGCAATCTTGAGATAGGCATTCAAGAAGATCAAATAAATAATCAATTGGTTATTCCTACACTTATTACACAAGAAAGTGTAAGCATGGAAAATCCGATTATAACATCGACATTGCGTAGGTCAAGTCGGGCTCCATTCTTTCCTGAGAGATACGGTTATGTCATCACTAATGATAAGCATATCTTCCTTATGGAAGATTTTGATCCCAAGACTTACAAAGAGGCTATGGTAGGCTCAAAGTCTAACAAATGGTTTACAGCTATGAAGTCAGAGATGGAATCCATGTATGAAAATCAAGTTTGGAACTTAGTTGATGCTCCAAGTGGTATTAAGCCCATAGGATGCAAGTGGGTTTTCAAGAAGAAAACTGACATGGATGGTAATGTAATTACCTATAAAGCAATGATAGTTGCAAAAGGTTATAATATAAAAGAAGATATTGACTATGATGAAACCATTTCACCAGTAGCCATGCTAAAGTCTATCAGGATACACCTTACGATCGTTGCTCATTACGATTATGAGATTTGGCAGATGGATGTGAAAACCGTGTTCCTCAATGGGAACCTCGATCGAGATGTATATACGATGCAACCTAAAGGTTTCACATCTCAAGATAGCTCAAAGGTATACAAGTTACAAAGGTCCATTTATGGACTTAATTAACCATCAAAGGAGTTGAAATATTAGGTTTGAGGAGACAATTAGAGAAATTGGTTATGTCAAATGTTAATGAACTTGTGTAAATAAGAAGGCTTGTGAGGGTGTGATTGTTTTCCTTGTATTATACGTTAATGACATATTACCGATAGGAAATGACATTCTTTTTCTTCATACAGTTAAGTCGTGGTTGTCAAAGAAGTTCTCCATGAAAGACCTTGAAGAAGCAGCTTTTATTCTTGGTATAAAGATCTACTGTGATAGATCTTGGAGGTTGCTAGGTGTTTCTCAAAGTAAATACTTAGACAAGGTTTTGGCTAGATTTAACCTTGAGTAGTCAAGAAAGGGTTACCTCCCAATGATTGATGGGATTAACCTTTTTAAATCTGAGTGTCCGAGAACACAAGAGGAGAGACTATGCATGTATAGAATACCCCATGCTTAGGCAATAGGATCCATCATGTATGCTATGATCCATCACAAGCAGATTTCAATCTGATCCAAGTGAGAAGCACTAGATTGCTGTTAAAATAATCCTCAAGTACTTACAATGAGCTAAGGATATGTTTTTAGTTTATGGAGAAAGTGATGTCTCTATGAAGGGATACCTGCTATGAGTTTTCAATTTGACAGGGACAATTACAAGTCTCAGTCAAGTTATGTGTTTAAGTTAAATGGAGGGGCAGTTGTTTTGAAATGTTTCAAATAAGATACGACTACTGATTCAACCACTAAGTTTGAGTATATAGCTGCTTCTGAAGCATCAAAGAAAGCTATCTAGTGCAAGGGATTTATTGGTGATCTCGGTGTGGTGTCTAGCATTGTAAATCCAATAGTGGTCTATTGTGATAACAATGGGGCTATTGATCTGGCAAAGGAACCACGGTCTCGTCAGAGAAATGGACATGTACTCAAAAAGTACCATCTCATTCAACAGATAGTAACTAGAAAGGATATAAGCTTAGAATACATCCCTACGGATTAGGATCTAGCGGATAGGCTAACAAAGCCAATCACTCAGGTTAAGCATGACCAGCAAGTTAACGAGTATGGCATGAAGCACATGGGTAATTGACTCTAGTGCAAGTGGGAGTTTGTTAGACATGATGTATGCCCTAGAGGAAATTAGGGCGATATGTCTTTATTAGTCACTAATGTACAAAAAGTTTCAGATTATTGTTTATCAATAATAAGGTATCTTTTTTCTATGTCGATGATTATTTCTAAATTGTGTATCTCGATAATACTATATATATGTTATTGATTATATGTATATGTTCATTGATATAATAAGATAAAGTACGTGATTATTTCATAGTGTGAAAGTGCGAGGACATAATGGGAGCTATGTGGTGTGAGAACTACACGCACATGTTACTATGAAAAGTCTAAATATCCCTAGTCATAGTTTCATTGAGACTAGACATCAATGAAGTGGATAGACTAGCATGTGAAGGCTTACTCCTTGGGTTTGATACAAGCAACCGATCTCATGAGCTGAAGGTGGTACCTTGAGTTAACACATGAATGTATTCGGGTAATACATTGGAGACTGCTATAAGAAAGAAACTTGGAAATAACTATATCCATGTGTTGTGTCATGCCTTATTACTGTAGCAATACAAGTATCCTCAAAATTGTGATATTTGTTACCTTGTGTGGGAGTTACTATACTTTGGGTCATACATATTCATACCCTGGTGATCAACATGATATGTATGATTATAGGTATAGTGATGATCATTCTTTGGAAAGTCGAGTAGTCAAGATAGGATCCATCGCTCATGATATAGTGATATAGTGGGAGTTATACCTTAAGGCCTCTTTTTGAAGTGACACACTCATAAACTTTTTATCAGAGTATGAGATTGATCAATTGAGTTTCTAGTCAATCTCGATACATAAAGGCTAGTGGTACTCTTCGTGAACAAGTTTAATTCCAGGATAGCTACAGCCACTATATGAGCTAACACTTAATGCGAGTTCAATAAACTAGATAGTACTTGACCTGATGGAATGAGTGTATTGTACTGGTTACTATTGCAGAATTGAATCAAGGCACATGATGTTTCGAGTATCGGGGGATCATATGCTTTTGGTAGAAAACCCATTTGATCGTCTAGAGTTATCGGGTTCCATATAAGTTGGAACACTAAGCCTAAAGGTTCCTATATGGGAAGCCAAGTTTAAGTTAACCCCTAGTGGCTCTATACTTCGGGATCCTTTGAGGTCACACACATTAGGTCTTTACCGGACTAAGTAAAGAACTTATAAATAGGGTCTATATCGAGAATATAAGGGAAAGTCAAACTTGTTTTGGATGGACCATTAATTGTTCGGACCAAATATATTTCAAGAGGATTTGGGAAAATTGCATGTGGTGGAGCAAGGGAATTTCCCCCTTTGCAAGTGGGCCCCTTGAGCACGGGTTGTTCATGGGTGAGGCTACGGGGCAGCCTCACGATCATAAAAATGCTTGTCGACATCTAGCATGTGTTGGCACAAGGCCAAAGCATGCGGATTGGCTGCAGACCCACAAGTAAGCACGCAAGCTAGGCTTTCAAGAAGTCCCACAAGGCCTCATTTGTGGGACAAGGGAAGCCCAAATGGACTTCCCTTGGAGGCCACGCACAGCCCATAGTAGTGGGTTACCACAGTAGTAGGGAGCTGCGCACAACAACCTGTGTGGGATGGGGATTTTCCCCATTCCACATCGCTCCCCTCCCACTATAAATAGTGACCTCCTCATCTTCTTTATCGTACTTTAGATTAGCCTTTCCTTTTGATTTTTAACTTCTTTCCTTCATGAGTTTATGCGAGATCCTCCAAGAGTTTCTCTACTTTTGCAAGAATTCTTTTGAAGGGTTATTCCTGTTTTGGAAAGAGCCTTCTCAATTATATTTTCAGGTTGGTCTACGAGCGGTCTACAACAGCTTATTAACTAATAAATTCTACCTTTACATGAGGTTTTGGTCGATTAAGGTCCATGTGGACTAGTCATAAAGGTCATCTTGTTTTGGAGGCTTGTGCTAACGGAGTGCTGTTCGATTATTTTAAAGGGAGCGCTACATGAAAGAAAGTCATGCATCAACTGGTAATGCTCTAATCTTAGATGCTTGGTTTGTTTTATTAAGTTTTATAAACCTCTATGCATCGATGGAACTTTTCAATTTAGATTATGTCAATCATACCATGCTTAGGAGAACCTTTAGGGTTAATCTTATGTTTTGAAATTCTACCGTGCAAGTTTGCATGTTCAATAACTTCCTTAATTAACCATCATACAGTAGGGTCTAAAGATGTGCTCAAGGAAGATATGGACCCAAAGATTGATGAGGCTGAAGAGATTGATCTGGAATCAAAAGATGAGCTCCCTATTAGGGAACATTAAAAGAAGGAAAAGGTAGCTATAAGTCCACAGCCTAGCAAGTCAAGAAGAAGGCCAGCCTAGTAAAGAAGAAGAAAGTTGTGGTTCTTTCTTAGGGGGAGCCTAAGAAGAAGGTCAAGGTCAAAACAAGGGCTGTAGAGACTAAGGAAATGGAAGAAGGAGAGGAGGAAATTGATGCAACAAATTTTCCTCCTCCTAATCCTACATTTGTAGAGCAACTAAGGAAGATGAAAGCCTTTGAAATTGTTGAGGAGCTAAGGAAAAAGAAAAGAAAGCTTGCTCAAGTGGACCTTGAACCTGTGACTTCTTTAAATCAAGCATAATAGAAGCTCAAGGTTGTCCAAAAGAAGAGGAGTGCTCCAAATAGAGCAAGGAAAAACCTTAGGCTAGTGGAATGTGAGGATGAGCTTGAAGAGATCATCCAAAGAAAATTTGACAACATTTTTCCTACTAACTCAAATCCTCAAACCCAAACCCAAAATTCCACTCAGTAGGCTGAGTTACTTGAGGTAGAACCATCCTTGGATAAAAAATACCAACCTACAAATACATAAATCTCCTTCCCCCACTCCCACTCCTACACCTACACAAATACCTTCTATTCCCATTCCTTCCCAGGAAAAGACCAACCTTCTTCATCACCCTAAATTACATCTACTTTAATTCCCTCATCTCAAATAAAATCTACATGATCTCCTTTTAATGAACCAATTGTTTCTCCGTTTTCCTTACCAAAAGAAAATCTAGTTCAATCCGCAATTCCACCATTTACCAAATATATACCAACCCTTTCTTCAAACCAAACCTCTACCTCCTAAATCCCTAGATTGAGGAAGTTCCTCAAACTCAGAACTATGTACAAGAGGAAACAATAGCAGATGCAAGTGGTGCTAAGGCAAATTTTATTTCTAAGGAAGTAACCCTTATAAGCAACCATCAGGTCTAAGAGGAAACTAATGATTCATTTATCTTAGCTAAGATAAGAGAGATTGTAAGGGTTAAATACCCTTCTCTCAAGTCAAATGATTAGTTAGATGCATCAGTAACCCAAGTGCTACTTGTTGAAGAATTGGCAGGTTCTTCCAAGAAGAAGAAGGCTCCAATACTTGATTTTGAAGACCACACAAGTCTACCCATGAAATCTATATACAATGAGTAGTTTGAGTACATCCAAGGGAGATTGTTAATAATAAGAAACCATCTTGCTACGGAGAGTGCTAAGAGTCTTATTAATAAGATGACAATTATCCTCAATGGATTTACTGATTTTGCTGCTCAACTAAATGCAATAGTCTTCTCTATCACAACTTCAAATGTCATCGCTAATATTGTGGCCTGAAGAGTAAAGGGTAGTTTGGACAACACAACAATGTAACTCAACAACATTCATTACGTGTTGGAAGATCATGCCACTTAGTTCTATAAGTTTGGAGAGGAGCAGGCTACCATAAAAAATAACATAGATAAAGCACTTAAGGATATTTAGATAAGCTTGAATCAACCAAAAGTATCCAGCACAACATGGCTAGCATAAGGGAAAAGATGTATGATTTAATGCTAGCCTATAACAAGAAAGTGGATGCTGTTATCAAGAAATTAGATAAGCCTATTGTGGATTTATTTGTAATGGATCAATAGCTTAGTGCCATTTGTGATGTCATCAAGGAAAATACTGAGGAAATAGTTAAGGATTCGTAAAAGATAGTGATTTTTTCTATGGGTAAGCTCTATCCTGAGTCAAGTTCATTACACAAGAAGATCAATGTCCTAGTAGACAAAATCAACATGAAGCAAAACAACATAAAGGTTCTCATGGACACCGGGATAGAAGATGCAAGGGATATAGAATTCACAACAAGGACAATGTAAGCTATGGATCCTAGGATTGTTGATGTAGAGGTATAACTGAAGATAACATTCTCAGTAGGAGACTTTAGGGGACTACTTCAATGTTTTCAATAGTTTGTCTATTAAGGATTTGATCTCACTTCTCATCTCACTCTATACCACCATTTGCTGCTCGATGAACTTAGAAGCCAAGATGTCTTATCCTCGCCTGGAAGAGAGTAGCTTGTGAATGAAATTGATCTAGTAATAGTTGGGAAGCAAGAGATGTTCTCTCATGCCTTGGACTCCTTCAAAGTGTGCCTGAATTAATTGGTGACTTAACTGTTAACAAAGAGGGAGAAGGTAGCAGAGGATGCGCATAAGTCAACTCAACATAAAAAATCTCATCTCCCAACTAGGCCGCAACATCCACTACAACAGTAGTAGATAAGGACACAACAAAGACAACCAACATTATCTTTGTAGTAGTAACAACCACATAGAAGAGGAGACTCAAAGAAGAGATATATATTTATGTACTTGTTGAGTTCATATATATATATATAGTTAAAATATTTTGCCTCATTTTAAGATCTTCTTAACTTTCTGGTATATTATTGGTTCTTTCATAAACTTATGTCTTGGAGGAATCAATATAGACCATCAAGTTTGGAGAATTGCTAAGAACTTTTGGCTAAGAATCAATATAGACCATCAAGTTTGGAATCAATATATACATCAACATAACTTGGCTAAGAATTTTTAAATTGTAAATTGAACAAGTTAATAGGCATTCACCCTCCTTCTGATCGATTTTATAAGCTATACGAACCAACACTTCTTAACCTGGTCTATCCCTTGTAGTCTATATGCAAAAGTTCAGACCTTTAAAATCCTTGAAATCTCCCAACACATCAAATTCACCCACACCATGTCCTACTCATGCGTAAGCTAAGAAAAATGGACCTCATGCTTTGATCACTATCACGATTGCTAAGGAACCCACATGCCATACTGAAGGAATGAAATTTGCCCATTAGAGGGTAACAATGTTTGAGGATTTTTCCATCCTTATCTAAAACGGTACATGGGAGCTTGTACCTTATCATCATGTTAAAAATGTAATTGGTTGTAAATGGGTGTTCAAAACAAAATAATACCCAAATGGCTCTATTGATTGTCACAAGGCTAGGTTGGTTTCCAAGGGGTTTCATCAACTTCCAAGCATCGATTTCATCGATACATTCAGTCCCTTCATACAACCGGTCACCTGACTGTTACTTCTTTCTTTAGAATTGATCAATTCGTGGTATGTTTTTCATTTGGATGTTTCAAATGCATTTTTTCATGATTATCTTGATACATCAGTGTGTATGATTCAACCACTTAACTTTATTGATAAGAATGGTCTAAACATATTTTCTGAGTCTGAATGTCACTTTATGGACTCAAACAATAACCTCGTATATGGTACCACAAACTCAAGACATCTCTTATGGCTTATAGTTTCCAAAGTTCTTGATCTGATATCTTCAATGGGGTGCGCATACTTTATTTTGTTTGATATATGTTGATGACTTGTTCTCGTACTGATAGGAGCCAACCATCACATTTGATATCCTTTTTGCATATCACAATTTGCAATAAAGGACTTGGGACAAATCTCATGTTATTTGGAAATTGATTTTAATAGAAAAGATGGTTAGTTGGTTTTATCTCAAAGGAAGTATGTACAAGATTTGCTACAACGTACAAATATGGGAAAGAACAAGCTAGTTTTAACACCTGTTGTTCACGGTGATAATGTGGTAGATTTGGAGGCAACCCCATTTGATGACATTACTCATTTTTTAAGCTTGGTTGGGGGTCTCCACTACCTATCAATAACCTATCTTGACATTTCTTTTCCAGTAACTAAAGTGGCACAAGAAATGAATTCGCCCATGTAGAGCAATTCTCAAGCGCATCTTGCACTACCTTTAAGGTACATTACATTTTGTTCTTCGTTATTGTCTCCAACAAGGTTTCAATCTTCAAGGTTTCTCAAACTCAGATTGGGGTGGAGATAAGATAGATCATTGATCTACAATGGGACTTGGTATTTTTCATGGAACTAATTTGATAACTTGGACATCAATGAAGCAAGGTACATTCTCACGGTCATCTATAGAAGTGGAATTTAAGGTTATGGTTAATACAAGTTCAAAATAACTTGGATTGAGTCTCTACTATAATAGATTGATTTTACTACTGCCACATCCCCAAAATTATAGTGTGACAACTAAAGCACGATATACTGAACAACACATCCAATATTTCATTCTCGAATGAAACATTTAGAGTTTGATATCCACTTCATGCATGAAAGCGTTACTTCCAAGTCTCTTATTAATCAGTACATTTCAACTGGAGATCAGATTGTTGATGTTTTTACCAAGCCGTTCTCGACATCAATTTCAAATACTATGTGACAAGTTGGTCGTGGTTTCTATACCCGCCCAAATTCCAAGGGGGGTGATAGAAATAATGTACATAATTAGTATTAATTCATTTCATTACTTCATTGTATTAGCTTCCTAGTTATTATAAAGTCAATTATTGTAATGTATCTTGTATAGAATATTGATAACGCATATGAGCAAAACTCTCCACTAATTATGAGAGAGACAATTGCCAAAACCCTTCTCTAGTTGTCAGGCATTAACCACATTAAGTATGCCAGATTCTAAGATAACTCGATCAAATTATTCTTATTTAACCAACTAAGGGCTTTTCTATAGCTCATAGCCTCAGCTACAAAAGCATCTTTCCCACCGAGCAATAAAATTGATCTTGAAGCAATAACGTAGCATGAACTATTACGAAGCAAACAACCATGTCCTATGAGGTTAGAGTGATGAAAAATACTTGCATCAACATTGCACTTTATCCAACCTGAAAGATGACCACGCCGCATAGTCAAGGGGGTAATAGTAACATGTGGTTCAAGGCGTTTCTTTACCCATCTCCACTTTATAAGGAAATCGAGTCAATGAAAAAACACTTGTGATGGGACTCTAAATTCTGATCCAAACTTTATTATTCCTCCTAAGCTAAATCTCCCACATAACACAACTGCCTTACAGATAATATCTTTGCCTTTAGTTCTCACCCATCACCACAAATCTACTATCGTGTGATTAGAATTTGGCTAACCCTACCAAAAATCTCATCCCAAATAGAATAAGCAAAAGCACAACTAAAAAGAGCATGAAAGTCCTCATTCACATCACCACAAAGAGGATAAAGGAGATAAACATCAACATACCTTTGTCAAAATTTACAAAGCATAGGAAGAGAATTAGTAGCAATTTTCCAAAGGAAAGATTGAAATCTTGGTGGCACATGAATGCTCCAAATTATATTCCAGGCCTGAGATGTGAAAATAATGTGCAAATTACTAGATACGGATAGTTGGAGCAATGCTTCGTAATGTGAATTCATCGAAACGCACCCAGACTGCTCCAATCTATAGTAAATGACGTCATTCTACTACTACCAAGGAAGTGGGATCTTACAGTTGTGCTGCCTAGCTTCATCATTCAATAAAAAGTTAAGCATATATTTGTTCCGAGCCTACCATCATTTTCCAATAACAAATGGATCATTGCATCTTCAAAACCTGACACCATAACTACCTAAAATCCGGGTCGAGAAACAGATGACACCTAATTTTTAGTCCATAAACTGATTCTTCTTCCATCCCTAACTCGCCAAGCTATACCATAAAGAATTATTTACCTTGTAGCAAGGAGACTATGCCAACAAAAACTAATGTTTTCTTTAACTAGAACATCAAATAATGAGTTATTTGGAAATATCTATGCTTATAAATGCAGCTTACTAACATTATGGGTTGGGTAAAATGTGTGTGAGCGGTAGACATTTTCGATGATCGATTCGAGTGGATTAGGTCAATTCCTAATTCGGAACATATTTCATAATTCAGATCATTTTACTACTTTTCAGGACATGGTAATGATTTATTTCCATTAAAATTTATTCCAAACAAGGGACAATACTTCAGAAATGATTTAAAAGATTTCCAAAACTAAATTCCCAAATTTAAAGCACAAAGTCACCACACTCTTCAAGGAAGGTTCCCATATAAAATCATTTCAAAGCACAATTCTATACCTTAACGTAGAGATTCGGGTTTAGACAAAGTTACTTGTTTCATTATTTAAGTTAATTTTTTTGTTACAATTATAAACTATAAGAATATTTAATATTTAACATATTCATATTGCTTGTAATTCATTAGAAAAATGAAGATGAGAAAAAAAGACGTTATTTTAAGCCTAATCTTAGCTAAACTACCACAACATCATGGCATAAAATAGTTATTTACACTTAACCAATCATCCATGATTTCATAGAAGGTACTTAAAGTGGTGTAAAACCAAAATATGTTCAAGATAAACTGCAAAACAAAGATTAAGCAAGCAAAAATATTGAAAAACATATATTCTACCCACAATTAGGGTAGGGAGGATTACTCTTCAACCCAACCGCGGACAAAATGTTCTCAAACAAGCCTTTTCGTCTAACTTTTGAGTTTTGGATTTCTTTCACTCAATTTTAAGGCCATGTTTGCGCTTTTAATTAATTTTCAAACACCTTCAAATGTGTGTAAACACGTATAACAAAATTTTGAAGTTCGGGAACTTACTGCGAGCGACATGAAACCCCTATTTAAGCTTTTACTTAAAGGTTATAACACTTCTCAAAATACACAGATAAAAAATAACAAGATAATGATATTGAGATGCAAAGTTTTAGAATAAATTTATACCTTTTTGTTAAGAATCCACCTTTTTAATATATTCAAAGTAAAGAACCCAAAGTCTTTAAGAAATTAACGGGTTGGTATTCGAGAATAGGAGAAACCAAACAGAGGATTAGTAATGAATAAGTAAATGAATTAGATGATTCCTCTCTTTATTCAAAATCTTTCACAAATTTGGGTAATATCTCAAAAGTTTTTTGCTTGTGAAAATATATGAATTTTGGGTCCAAAAATTGGATCCTGAACACAGAAATTCGGCCCCTATTTATAAATAAAAAGGCGGGTTTGTTTTTGGTAAAAAATCAATTCATGAAAGAAAAGAAAATAAATGGATTTTTTCTTCCTAAATAGGGAAACTCGGTACCAATTTTGATGTCCCGATACTGATTTTGGGTTGTTCAATTTAGAAAGAAATGGGCTAAAGTCAGTTTGGTTATTTAAGAAAATGGGCTAAACCCGGTACCGGGTCATACTGGGGTCACACTTGCAGTATCGTGACCATTTGGTCGTGGTCCACCACTGAACCCATTTATTGTCATTTTTTTATGCGGTTTTCAATATGATTCGTAGGCAATTCTAATAATTCACTTTGAACTTAAATATACTCGGATAAATAAAATATAAAAATAAATCTTTCATCATCGACATTTGGTGTTGCAAAAAACCATGCTCATAGTTTGCCCTTTGCAGGTCATAATAGACGCATGTCTTTATGATCGTGCGATAGAGAGTGCGGGAAGAGCAAGAGACTAGGCCTGAGACTGAGGTTTGTCAAGGAATATGATTATTCTTAGATTGTTTTTTTAGGAAACAAAAATTTTTACCCATCCAATCAAGAATGATCATATCACGGTTAACTTCGTTATCCGTTGCTTGACTTCTACAACATGCTAAGTTACCTGCTTCTTATAAGATAGACTATGCATGTGAGAGTCAAGACTTGATAGGTGAGGATATTAGCGAGAGAGATTCTAATTTTGTGACATAAGTTATCATTGGGTGATTTACAGAAAAAGAAAAATGGATACTTCTAATATAAGCTACCATTGGGTGGTTTCACAAAAGAAAATGAGACTTTTGTGATATAAGGATTTTTGTGCGATATATAAGCCACTATAGAGTGGTTCACAAAAGAGATTGAGACTTTTGTGAGACAAGCAACCATTGGGCCATTCACAAAAGAAATTGTGATTTTTGTGAGATAAGCCACTATTGATTGGTTGATAAAAGAGTTTTGAGTTTTTGTGATATAAACCACTCACTAGTGCAGAAAATGGTCAACGATGTCACACCATTTGTGAGAGTTTAAATAAAAACTGTTCGAAAAAACGCATTGTGAAAAGGTAATGGTTAATACGGACTGTTCTAACTAAATAACCGTCTATATTGCTCGAAATTACATGGATGGTTAAACTAATAACCATTTGTTTAATTCCATTATTTAGAAAGTGAGCAATACATAAGGTTTTTTTAATTACAACTGTCCGTATTGCTAAAATTTTAATGGAAAATAAATAATCTGCATTACGGACGGTCATTAAAATTTAACTGTACATAATGCAAAGCCCCAAATAAATCCCTAACAATCCAAATCAAATCTCTAAAAATCAATATCGCATCAGCTAAAACTCTCTGACTTAAGTATAAATCCCTAACTCTCTCTTTTCTCCGGCTAACCATCATCGCTCCACCTCTCACTTTTCTCCGGTTAACCATCTTCGCTTCAGCTTCGTATTGTTCTAATTCTCTAATTGCTTCACCTTTGGGAGTAGATAAGAAATAGCAGGTGAATCAAATTTGAGATAGAGTCGAGCCAATAACAGAACTAACAAGTTTAATGGTCCTTTTAACTAATCCTATTAGATAGAGTCATGAAAATCTAGGTCGAATCTGTGGTCTTTTGTGCTTACTATTTTTTGGATGTGTCTGAAATTCTTTTTGTGTCTTAGTTATGTTATGCCTGTCATAGTCAGGCAAATCTTGGTATCTATAGTTTTACTGAAGACTTTAGTTGGTAGCAACATCAACAAAAGAGAATTGGTCGAAAAAAGAATTTTAAAGATATTTTTTCATTACAGTTTTAGGAGAGCTAAAAAACAATTACAGACATTTGAACTCACGAAGGAAATCTCCAATTTTCATAATCAAATATATTTTTTTAATATATGGAATATCACATGTTAACATAGTCAAGTATCGCCAGGCGCGTGTGTACCAGGCAAAACCCCTAGGCGGACCATATCCACTTGGAACAAGGAAAGATACTACGATAAGGCTAGGAAAGTTCCTACCGATCTAGGCGGATCCCATCCACCCCAAATGTAAAAGACCAGGTAATCATCCAGGCGGATCATATCCGCCCCAAAATTGGAAGAGGCAAAGTCTTCCCTTATTTCAGAGAAGTGTCCAGGTAGGCACCAAGCTGAGTCGACTTGTCCACCTGGACAGACCTCGACTCTTCGGGAGCAAAGAGTTCAATTAAGTTGAGCAAAGAGTTCAATTAAGTTTCTAAGTCTACAAAGAGACCTCCATAATTAGAACTCTCAGTTCATATAAACTTTATCCTATCAACAAGATAAAAATCCATTCAAACTAGAACTCTGGTTGATTCACACTTTGGATCAGACTAGGGGACATTCAAGGAATATAAAAGGACCCTTTGGGTCACCATGCAAAGGTACGTATTCTAAAAACACTAAAAATTCCTTGCCTCCTCTATTAAATCCTATCTAACTTAAGCATCGGAGAGGGTACGCCGGTCACACGGCTAGTCCCCCATAGCGACGGTTATTATTTTGCAGGAACCTTCAGACCACGTCAAGGAGGAGTATTGGAGTCAACTTCAATCAGAGAACTAGCATGTGGAACCACGTTCCAAGATAAATTTAACAATCGTGCGGTGAGTGTGGACTGACTTTACTTGCTCAGGTGAGAATTTCAGTTCACACGAATATTCTGATAATCAGAAAATTTCAGTTCCTAATCAAGTCTTAAATGGCTCACAATAGAACAAGCAATCATCCCCCAACCACAGGGATAACCGTCATGGGGACGTCACTGCCTAAGACTGACGACCGCCCCCATGGTGACGGGCTCATTGGAGGAGATAACCCTCTCCTTCAGTTGCAACCAAAATATAAGATCACCCTGGAAGAGATGGAGGCATATCAAAAATCAGTTGTCTAGACATACATCTCTTCTAGAATGATGTATGGTGATCTAAGCAAGGCAGGTTTGGTCATATCTAGGCAGGACACAATACCGCCTCATAACTTGATCGATGATTTTGATAGTACGTCACAAGGACATATGCCGCCCACCTTTACAGCATCCCTCAGCCAACCTTCACTCCCATCATCCCTCATAAAAATCCCTAGA
Organism: Euphorbia schlechtendalii; assembly: GCA_949673415.1. Lineage (NCBI taxonomy): Eukaryota > Viridiplantae > Streptophyta > Magnoliopsida > Malpighiales > Euphorbiaceae > Euphorbia > Euphorbia schlechtendalii. The sequence goes on along the minus strand of CATIWQ010276788.1, from coordinate 13,079 downwards.
TCACTTCCATAACATTGTCGGCAACCTCGAATACCATAACCACACAGCCCCTGTGACTGAACTCGATCGGACAATTAATTCAACTATCATTACTCCAAGGGCTAGTATCTACAATGAAGGATGGTCAGATTTTGCCTGGAGATATAGGGCCAGTGCTGGTTGTCCTCCAAGGGTTAGGAACAGGCACGTAGGCTGAACCAATCCCAAAAACTAGAAATCTAAAGAGGGCTGTCGAGCCGGAAAGTGAAGAGGAAGATAACCCTGAGTTTGAAAAGAAAGCCATAAAGGTTTTCGCAAAGTTGGCTGTACCTTATCAGGAGGTAATGTCGGAAACCAATTTTTCACCATTCAAGAAAAACATCCTTGATCAAACCTTGTCCAGGCTCATTTACATACCCTCTTTCGACAAATATACGGGAAAAGATGATCCAAATTACCACGTTGCCGACTTTAAAATTCGAATGGAAATGGCGAAAGCTACTGAGGTGTACATATGCCGATACTTTTCAGCCATGTTGGGTGGACCTGCGGCACGGTGGTTCACCTCACTCCCACCTAATTCCATAGGGAGCTGAGACAATCTCAGCGACGCATTCTGCAAACACTTTTTAGGCTCCGCCCAGGCCGGATTGGTAACGAGGAGTCTATACGAAGTTGTATAAGGCCCAGAAGAAAGCCTTCGTGATTATTACAATCGCTTCAACGAAGCCTGCCTAAAAGTACGAGATTTGGATTTCAACACCGCCTAAGAGGTAATGTTGAAAGGTACGCAAAGTAGAGATCTTAGAAATGCAATCCTTACCAGGCATCCCAAAAGCCTGCAACAAATGCTTGGCATGGCTAAAGACCTGATCCGAGTAGATGAAAGAAATTTCAACCGATGGAGAGAAGGTTGGGGTAGAGAAGTAAAGAGAGAGGACAGACCCAGATTTGATGATAGAAGGTGAAAAGGTCAAGGTGGATCTAGTCGAGGTGGATATCTTGATTGAGAAGAAGACCATCCCAGGTTGAATGCATCTTTGAGCCAAATACTAGTGGCAATAAAAAAAACCCTAGAAAAGAAAAACATATGTTTCCCTGAAATCCTCGAAGGAGTCTCCATGGGATGGGATTTTAACAAGTATTGCGAGTACCACAGGGCTAAAGGTCACCACACAGATGACTGCAAATCACTAGCCGATATAGTGCACGAGCAGATCAAAGTTGGAAAACTTATCTAGTTCATAAAAGGAATTACTAAGAGAAATGAAAGAAAAGAAGGAAGCGAAGATGAGAGAGAAGATGACTTGAATAAAAAGTTGGCAGCACGAAAGAAATTATAATGGTGATTACAGGCGGACTAGAATTCGAGTAGCCCAAAAAGAAAGCCAGAAGTTTGTCTAGTAAAAAGAACAATGTCGAAGGCAAGGCGAAAATCTTGAAGCCATTCAGGAAAAACTCATTAGTAGAAAAGTAACATGTTAATCCCATCATGGTCGAAGCAACAATAGAGAACTTCAAAGTAAGAAGAATCCTTCTGGATACAGGCAGCTCGGTGAATATCTATCATCACCAAAAGCGTTGTTGAAAAGTTGGGGGTACATCAGTCTCGGATTCAGGCCGGATGCTCACCACTCATTGGAATAAATGGTCAACCCATACAATCTTTGGGCGAGGTTGTATTAGAAGTGGAAATGGGAAGCCTCAAGCACAAATTCCAAGGGAAAGTAGAGTTCACCATCGCTGACATTTCAGTAGGATTTAACATAATATTGGGCAGGCCTTTTCAAACTGAAACCCAAATTCTCATCTCCCCAATGGACTTGGTATTTCTCATACAAACCACAAAAGGGACAGTGGTAATAATAGGTAACTCCAAAGTAGTCCAAGAGGCATACTTGGCCTCATTGCACAAAGAATCACACCTGGTAGAAGAGGAGTATGAGATGGACCGGACGAAGAAAATCAAGGTGGTTGAGGAATTGGAAGAGCTCAAAGTCAACCCGGAACGCTCGCTTAAAATTGGGAAGAACCTCTGCAATGATGCAAAGGCATAAATAATATGCGCCCTCACTAACCAATAACATGTTTTCTCATGTTTAGCAGAAGATCTCGTAGATGTCAAACTTGAGGTCATGTAGCATAAACTAAACTTAAACCCAAGCACTGAGCCGATCATTCTGAAGAAAAGGAAGCATGCGCCCAAAAGACAGCGGGCCATCGAAGAAGAGGTAGGCAAACTCTTAAAGGCTGGACACATTAGAGAAGTTCAATATCCAAGCTGGTTATCCAACATTGTGTTGGTAAAAAACCAAGTGGAGCCTACAGAATGTGTGTAGACTTCATTAATGTGAACAAAGCTACTTCGAAAGATGCTTACCCTCTCCCAAGCACGGATCAATTGGTAGACACAATGGTAGGCTATAATGTCTATTCATTGTTAGATGCTAAATGTGGGTACAACCAAATACCCATGCACCCCACCGATGAGGAAAAAACATCCTTCATAACCCATGAAGGCAACTTTTGCTATACGGTCATGCCTTTTGGTTTGAAGAATGCGGGAGAAACTTATCAAAGGTTGATCAACGAAATGTTCCGAGATGAGATAGGAAAATCAGTGGAAGTATAAGTGGAAGACATCATAATTAAAAGCAAGAGCGAGGCGGCACATGTAGAAGATATCAGAAAAGTTTTTAGTGTATTGCAAGAGTATCGCATGAAACTCAATCCAGAGAAGTGCACCTTTGGTGCGAAAGGTGGAAAAGTTTTAAGGTTCATGATCTCTCAACAAGGAATCGAGGCAAACCTAGAAAAAATTGAGGCAATCCTAAAGATGGAAATTCCTTGAACCCTGAATGAAATTCAATGATTAAATGGAAAAATCAATGCTCTGGGAAGATTTATATCTTTCTCGGCTAAAAGTTGCATGCCTTTCTACAAGGCTATGAAAAAAGACAAGGACTTCAAATGTGATTAGCCTTGCTAGGAGGCATTCGAAGAACTGAAGAAATTCCTAGGAAAGCAACCACTTCTTAGCACACCCCAGCCGGATGACACACTTTACATGTATCTAGTTGCCACTAACGAGGTGGTAGGAATAGTATTGGTTCGAGAGAAAGGGGAAGACTAATTCCCAATATACTACACTAGCAAAGTGCTGAGGAATGTAGAACTTAGATACCCTCGGATTGAAAAACTTGCCCTGGCCTTAATTTCTTCTTTGACTTTGTTAAGGCTATACTTTCAAGCCCACACAATTATAGTAAGGACCAACTTCCCGTTGAAAAAAGTCCTCCAACGACTTGAGACATCAGGAAGATTGGATGAGTGGGCTATCCGATTAGGTGAGCATGATATAAGATTTGAAAGCAGAAGAGCTATAAAGGAACAAGTTCTGGTAGACTTTGTAGTAGAATTTGCAGGGCTCGAGCCTATCAAAGAAATCAAAACTGAAGAATGGAAAATCCTCGTGGACAGAACATCCTCTTGTGAAGGGGTCGGAGTCGGCGTATATATTCGAGGCCCTGGAAAAATCAGATTTTCCTACGTCGCTAAGCTAGCCTTCCCCGCAACCAATAATGCGGCAAAATACGAGGAAGTTATCAAAGGGCTGGAACTAGCCTGAGAGATAGCACCAGATTGATTGCTACTCAAGAGTGACTCGAGGCTGGTCGCGAACCAGATCAATCAAAACTTCAAGATAAAAGACACGGAAATGGTGAAGTATCTCTCAAAGGTGAGAAATATTATTGAGATTCTAGTGTCAAAAGGAACCACTGGAAGATTGAGCACATCTCCAAGAAAGACAATGAGAGGGCAGACAAATTAGCCAAGGCAGCTTCCAGCAAAGAAGAGTGGAAAAACCTCACGTACCCATACGAGGTAATTACCCACACAAACAACGAGATGCATGTGAGCATACTAATAGAGTAACAAGACCTCAGATGGATGAAATCCATTTACAAATACCTCGCCATTAACTGACTACCAGATGATAAGATCGAAGATACCAAAATTGTGAGGAAAGCCATGCGGTTTTCCTTGAGAAATGGGGAGCTTTATAGAAAATCATACTCCAGCTTTTGAAAAAAATGCATAATGGCTCAAGAAGGAGCCAAAATCCTACAAGAACTCCATGAAGGAGACTACCGCTCCCACCAGGTGACTGTAACATTGGTTAGAAGAATAAGTCTCCTGGGTTCCATTATGAATCTATGAACTTGGATGCGGAAACCTACGTCAAATCTTGCCACCAATGTCAAATTCATGCACAAAAATCACACATCCCTCATGCGATCCAACGCCCTGTTCTAACCTCCTGGCCATTCGTAACATGGGGGATTGACATTGTAAGACCCCTTCGTGAAGCCATCGACCAAAGAAAATGGATCCTAGTAGCCATCGACCATTTCACGAAGTGGGTCAAGGCGGTTGCTCTAAGTAGTATCACACCAGAGTGGGTGCTGGATTTTGTTAAAAAGAACATCATAATGAGATTCGGAGTACCACTCTGAATCATCTCTAACAATGTTACACAATTCACATCTAGCAAATTCCAAGATTTCTGCAAGGAATTGAAGATTGAAACCCATTTCAGCTCAGTCGCTCACCCCCAGACTAATAGCCAGATGGAAATCATGAATAAAACACTTGGCCAAGGAATAAAGAAAAGGGTGATGGAAAGGAAAGGAGTCTGGCCGGATGAGTTAATTAATGTACTATGGGCATACCGAACGACCCCTTGTACATAACTGAGGAAACCCCTTTTTCAATGGTTTATGGGGTCAAGGTTGTTCTACCCATTGAAATTAGCCCACCATCGAGGTGGTTTTACCTAGATGGAGGAAACCCCTTTTCAATTTATTCAATAAAAAGTGATTAATTTCAAAACATGCACATTTAAATACTGATCATACTTTGAGATTGCACAAACAGTAAAAGAATTAAGTGCTTAAAACATCAAGACGGCTCAAAAGCATAAGACCTAAAATATCAATAAATGGTGAATGATAGACCATTAAGGTGACTCAAAAGCATAAGACCTTAATATCAATAAATGGTAACATAAGACAATTGAGGTGGTGTAAAAGCATAAGACCTAAAATATCATTAAATGGTGAATGATAGACCATTAAAGCGGCTCAAAAGCATAAGACCTAAAATATCAATAAATGGTAAACATATGACCATTGAGGCGGCTTAAAAGCATAAGACCTAAAATATCATTAAATGGTGAATGATAGACCATTAAGGCGGCTCAAAAGCATAAGACCTAAAATATCACTAAGTGGTAGAAATAAGACCATTAAGGTGGCTCAATAACATACAAACAGTAAAATGAGCCACTCAGGTGGTGAAAAAAATATAGAGGCATTCAAGAACGCTCGAGGCAAAAAACATTAGATATCATTGAAAGGCCAAATAAGGCTAAATTATCCTTACAAAATATAAAGTACATAATACAATGAAAACTTAACACTAATCTATGCCGGGAGGGTTAGTTGAGGAAGTTCCATCACCTTCGCCCACCTTAGGCTCCTCAACTGAATCATCTAAGGCCTCCTCTTCTTCATCCGGCTCATTGGGGTACTTCACCACCGGCATAAGATCATCAGGAAGATCTGGGTGGCGAGCCTGACAAGCCTCAAAGATCAGCCAGCCATACTTAGTTTCGTCCATCGCCATATTAAGAATAGCTTAGATATAGTCGGTAACAACTTTAGGAACTTCCACCTTGTATTTCAAGATGATGTTTTACAAGTTATCTAGAGCCAAAGCTAGCTCCTTAGCCTTCTTTTAGGCCTCCTTCACCCTCTTGTTGGCCTCCTCAAGCTACCGGCCCATCTCGGCCTTGGCTGCCTCAAGCTCCACGACTCTTTTATTAGCATTCTCCCACTCGCGAGTAGTGAGTTCATGGGTCCGCTCCAGTCGAACCATGTCCTGGCATTTTTGAGTCATTTCAACTGCCCGGGAAGCCATCTAAATAAACCATATCAGTAAAGGATGGAAATGATAATAGCAAATCACAAGCAAAAGCAAGAAAGTACCTCGGTGGACATCATAAATAAAGTTTTAGACGACTGAAGCAGAGTTTTGATCGCCAAGTCATCCTTTTCAGCAGGAAGAGGTAAAATAATCCTCAAGAAATTTTGAATCGAGGTAGTGTAAATGGAAGGATTTCCCTCATCTACGAATGATAACAGATCTACACGAATAGACTCCGAGCTAACCTGCCTAGAAGAATCGGTATGGATATCCAAGGGGGGCACCCTAAAATTAAAACAAAGATTTAGCACCGAGCAAATAAGTCAAAAACTAAATTTAAGTTCTTATCGGCTGGAGGGAAGCTTCTCAAGTCGTAGAAGGTTAAGGTGGCTCCATAAAAGATTCTAGGACCTCCTCAGTAGCTTGAGCCTTGCGCTTCCTTTTCCTCTTGTTGGGATCTCCACCTCGTACGCCGGGAACTGCATTAACAAGCCTAGGCTCAACTTATTCAGTGGAATGTTTGTTACCCTTTGACACCATGGTGAGTTGTTGCACATGATCACTAGTAGAAGGAACATTAAACATTGAAAAGAAAGAAAAAGAAGTAAGTACCTGGAAAAACTTGGGGCCCGGTATGATAAATAGGATCCGGTTGCCCGGCTCATTAATTCTAATGTTTTTCACCATGGCCCAACTAATATTTTAGCACGGCCACATCCCCCTCCTAAGGGCCGTAAAGGCCTCTACTCTATTGTCCGAGCTAGCAAAGTAGTAGGCTAAATCAGCAGAAAGATTCCACTCGGTGGGGAACCTAGGATAGCGATCCTTTTGCTTAATAAAAATAAAATAACTCTTGAAGTTCTTCACCGAATCCACTTTATTCGTGAATTTGTAGAAGCCGCCTCGATGAGCAAAGTGATACAGATCCTCACTAGTGGTCTTCCTTAGTGAAGCAATCTACCTGAAGAACTCAGCGTCAAAGCGCATCTCCAAATCCCCTGTAGATAAGGTAATGCCCTACTAAATCTATCTAGGCATAGGGATGAATTTGAGCCGGACTAAGGTGAAACGCTCTCAAAACTTCACTAAGACTCTCAAGGAGCGGATAGATGAACCCTGACCAAATTTGGTCCATATAAATACCAAAATACCCCTCAGGAGGATGAGTGATCCGCTATTCTTTGGAGGGAAGTGCTATTTCACACTCTTTGAGCCATGGGAAAACTTCCATCTCAAACTCCAAATCAATTGGATCCTGAACCGACTCGATCAGCTCGACCCAGGGAGTCCTATTCACTATCTCCCTAAGTTTTCCTTTCCCCCTAGCTAAGGTTTCAGAATGAGTAGCCACATGTAGCCTCATGGGGTAAGCTGAACACCTCTTCATCCTATGTGTGTGGGATGAAAATCCGATGACTTTTTAGGGCGGTACTATGAGAAACAAACCCATTTCTTCATCAAGCTTGGCCTAGGCCGTGACAGAAGAGGATTGAGAGGACGAGGCAAATTCACTACGAGACGCTTGATTCTCATCCGACTCAGACATACCTTCAGTTGGAGGGGGTGCCCTAGAGGTTGAGACATAGTCAGTTCTCCCAAGCCTGACACGTGGCTTATTACCTGCCTCACGTTTGAAATTTGAAAATATGTGAACTTTTCATTTGGCACTCAGACATGTGTGCCTTAGATTTACACATGTTGATAAATCCGCTTGGACCAGGCGGATCCCAAATCAAGCTTCTAAAGAAGCTCACACACTGATGAGGGGACCTCTATTAACATAGTCAAGTATCGCCAAGTGTGTGCGTACCACGCAGAACCCCTAGGCGGACCATATTCGCTTGGAACAAGGAAAGATACTATGATAAGGCTAGGAATGTTCCTGCTGATCCAGGCAAATCCCATCTGCCCCAAATGTAAAAGATTCGGTAATCATCCAGGCGAATCATATCTGCCCCAAAATTGGAAGAGGTAAAGTCTTCCCTTGTTTTTGAGAAGTGTCCAGGTGGGCACCAAGCTAAGTCGGCTTGTCTACCTGGACCGACCTCGACGCCTCGGGAGCAAAGAGTTCAATTAAGTTTCTGAGTCTACAAGGAGACCTCCATAATTGGAACTCTCATTTTAGATAAACTTTATCCTATCAACAAGATAAAGATCCATTCAAACTAGAACTCTAGTTGATTGACACTTTGGGTCAGATTAGGGGACGTTCAACGAATATAAAAGGACCCTTTGGGTCACCACGCAAAGGTACGTATTCTAAAAACATTAAAAACTCCTTGCCTCCTCTCTTAAATCTGATCTAACTTAAGCATCGGAGAGGCTACGCTGGTCACATGGCTAGTCTCCCATAGCGGCGGTTATTATTTTGTAGGAACCTTCAGACCATGTCAAGGAGTTGGAGTCAACTTCAGTCAGAGAACTAGCGAGAAGAACCACATTCCAGGCTAAATTTAAAACCATAGTTTAATAATAATACAAAATTGTAGCATAGCCAAGAAACGTCAAAGAAATTGATCTCTCCAATATCTATTTTATACTTCTCCTCATATTTCCATTTATCATAAGATATAATTTAAGAGCAAAATTTTTCAGTAGCTGGTAATTCAAGTCATTCAGAAACTTCCTTCTGCTCAGATTCTTCCTTGTGTTTCTTTTTTATGCTATGTGTATTCTTAGGGATTTTTTTATCATATAAAGGTGAAAAGTGTTAGTTAAAACTAATTCCCCCTAGGTAGAAATATACTTTTCCAATATTTGATTTTTGTTGTTGTGGTGCTTGCAGAAATAGCATGCTCCTAATCCAAGCTTAAATGTATTCCTAGTGTTCTTTCAGACTCTATTTTTCAACTTGATTTTGTTCTTGATATTATTGATATTTATGGTCTTGAGAGAAGCATATTTTTTTATATATAGTTTAATTAGATTTCCTTTTCTTAAATAGATTATATATATAAAGAGAAAATGGACTAGAGTTGGATGTATATGACGGGCTTCCGTTAAGCACTTGCAAGATATCGACAAGTTCATTATCGTTGTCCCAAATTTGGTAGTGATCCTCAAAATTTACATCTTGGTCTATGTACGAATGGGATAAATCCATTTGGAACTTTGAGTTCCCAATGGAGCACGTGGACTGTTATTTTAATTACATACAGTTTACTTCCTTGGTTGTGAATGAAGCGCAAGTACCTTATGTTATCACTTCTCATCACGGGCCAAAATAACTAGAGAATGATATAGATGTATATCTTGCTCTTTTAATTAATGATTTGAAGTTTCTTTGGGAGAAGGCGTGAAGGTGTTTGATGCATCTAGTATATCTAATTTTACCCTTTGTGCCATGATATTTTGTACTATTAATGACTTTTCAACTTATAGAAATCTATGTGGTTGCCTAGTGAAGGGGACAAAAGCATGTCCAATTTGTGCGAATGATATGGCTTTGATTCGTCTGCAAAACTTCAAGAAACATGTATATATGAATCATCAAAGGTATCTCCTTATGACTCATCCTTTTCGAAAGAAAAGGAAAGCTTTTAATGAAGTGGTGGAATTGAGTAAGGTGTGAGTTCCTTTGACAGGAATGCAGGTGTGAACATGAGATTTTGGTCCCTCTCACGAAGGGATGAAGAGGAATATTTCCACATGCTCTCTAGTTCAAGTGATCCGCATCTAGGTTATGAGTCATCTGAAACATATTTTTGGTCCTTTGGAAACCAAAACTGTCCGAACCAAACAATCCAAAATCATCCAAACCTTTTAAAACCATTAAAAAAACCAATAAAAAAAAGTTAGAAATATCTAAAAATTCCAAAAAAACCCACCCATGTCCGAACCATCCACTATATCGGTCTGATCAATTGGACTAGTCCTTAGACCGAAACAGTATTGGTCCAAACTTTCAAACCAATTAGGAATCAGGCAGGTACCGGTCTAGCGCCAGACTAGGCCGGTACGGCCTTGCACACAGTACAATGCAAGTTTTGTCTATTTTTTTGCCTTTTTTAATCTCTACGTTTCCCATTTTTTCCTTCATTTTATTTGTTTTTACCCTTTTTAAGACCTTTATGTAAGCCTAAAAATTAGGTTTTGAGGGGGACTTTTTCAATTTATAAAATTTGGGTAAGAGATTATAGAGAGAAATTTCTTTTTAGGGTTTTAGAGAAAAAAATTAGGGAAAAGCCACACCACTTCTTTTTTTCCTCGATATTTTCTTTAAAAATCCTTCTATTTTTTGTTCTAAAAGATTAGAGACTGAAATGTAGTCATCAAGTTTCCTTTTCCCTTCACAAAATCCACTTTCTACCTCACTTTCTTTCAAAAGTCAACAAAAAAAAGGCTTTGAGGATCTCTTTCTAGGCATTATTGGCTCCCAAACTCATGGATGCACATCAGAGTTAGTAAGATTATGAGCTTATAGTGACTCTTGGCTTGTTTTGGATTTTTTCTCATTTTTTCAGAGTTTAGGGTCTGTCTTGGAGATCGAACTATTACTCGTCCAATCGAACCGATACTGGAATAACAAATAGGATGGTACTGACCATAGGCCGGTATCGCCTACTAGTAGGGTCGGTCCCAGGCTTACCATATCGGTACCGATACGATTATCCCAATAACAGCCCCTTTCCCCTTCCTATTAGAGGAAGGGCTGTTCTTGGCGACCAAATCGGTATCGCCCAGCCAGTCTCGGATAGACAGGGGGGTACCGATTCGATCTTGGCTAGACTGCCTAGTTTTTTTTATTTTGTTTGCATCATTTTAGGTCCCCCCCACAACGGGAAACACATTTTCCTTGATAAATGACCCAATTTATGCCATGTACCATAAAAAATAATAAAATTTGTTGATAAACCCAGTCTAAAATCAACATATTGTATATTAAAGCATGCGAGAAACTCGAATTTACCACTTTTAATCCATTAAGACGCGATCACCCTAATCTAACTTATGCTACTAGTCGAGTCTTATACTTTATATTAATTGTGCCATGATTGCTGTGATTTTACTTGTGCTAACCTTTATGGATGTATGTAGATTTAGGTTAGAAGTATGCTAGGTTTTATTTTCCTTTCGGTATCGCAATTTTAAATAAAATGTATTTGTAGATCAAATGTATCTAGGACCATTTGTATACCTCCGGTTATGTATATATTATTTACCCTTCCCCATTAGGTTAGAAACCTAATTACTTACTTTATCGCTTTCGCTTATTTGTTTATCGCTTTATTTATTTATTTATCACTCTCCATATGTGGATGTTGTAAATGCTAATTATAAATCGAAAATGGGTGGAATAATCATCGAAATATATTAAAGGTTTGCTTCTAATCTTAACTCAAATAATGATGATTTAGGTAACTTATACGGACCCAAATCAATGTACTATGATGTGGTTTAGGCTTAATGGACATAGGTTATATTGAATTTCACTAAAGAGCTGATTCAGGTGGTGACTCCCTAACATTAGCTAGAGGTTTGGGCCTCGAGTCTTCCAAAAGTTTATTTTCCCCTTTTCTTGAAAATCCAATGCCCCATCTCATGGGGCCAGCGCCTCGAGGTGACCACACGGGGGAAACTAATGGTTAACTAAGCCAGTTATTGAACATGCAAACTTGTACGGAAGAATTTCAAAATATAAGATTTATTCAAAAGGATCTCCTAATGAAATGAGTGATATAATCTAAATTGAAACTTTCTAGAGATGCTTATAGGTTTATAAAACTTAGTAAAAGAAATCGAGCATCTGAGATTATAGCATTACCATTTGAAGCTTGTCTTTCCCTTTGGTACGACAATCCCTCAGATCAATTGGACAACACTCCGTTAGGACGATCTCTAAACCAAGATGGCCTCTCCACCAACCAAATCCTTGTGTAGAAGAAGAACTTGTTAGTTAACAAGCAACTACTAGACCGCTCATAGAACAACCCAAAAATATAAGTGAGAAAGCTCTTTCCAAAATAGGAATAAGCCTTAAAAAGAATTCTTGCAAAATTGGAGAAACTCATGGAGGATCTCGCAAAAATCTTGCAAAGAAAAGAAGTCAAAACTCAAAAGGAAAGGCAGAGCTGAAATGAGGAGAAAGGAGGGGAAAGGAAGGCTATTTATAGCCTAAGGGGGAGAAAATTACTCCCCCAAAATTGATAAAGCAACAATCCCACATGGGCTTGCAAGCCCACTTGGGCTGTTGCGTGAGGTTTGTCACGTAGCTGCTTTTTGTGCAAGCCAAGCCCACCTCATTGGCTTACCTTGCCTATGCGGGCTTTGGGAGCAACCTTACAAGCCCTCTACAGCGCAGGCTTGTGGAAAGCCACGTAGGCCTCCTCAAGAGCTGCTAGCGTTTTCGACGATTGCTTGTGGGATTTCTCATAAGCACTTCCAAGTAATCGGAATGTCTAGTTATGTAATAGTTACCAGTACAATACACTCCTTCCATCAGGTTAAGTACCATCTAGTTTATTGAGCTCGGATTAAGTGTTAGCTCATGTTATAGCCGTAGCTATCTTGGAATTAAACTTGTTCACGAAGAACACCACTCACCTTTTTGTATTGAGATTGACTAGAATCCTGTTCTATCAATCTCATACTATGATTAGAGGTTTATGAGTGTGTCACTTCAATAAGAGGCCTTAAGGTATAACTCCCATTATATCATTATATTAAGAGCAATAGATCCCATCTTGACTACTTGGCTTACCAACGAATGATCATCACTATACCCGTGATCATCCGAATCATCCTGATCACTAGGTTATGAATAAGCATGACCTAAAGTATAATAACTACCACACAAGGTAACTATTATCTCAGGTATGATACCAACACATGGATATAGTTATTTCTAAGTGTTTGTCTTATAATGGTCCATAGTGTTTTACCCGAATACATTCATGTGTTAACTCAAGGTGCTGCCTTCCCACTTCATGGATGTCTAGTCTCAATGAAACTTTGACTATGGATATTTATACTTTTTATAGTAAAACGTGTGTGCAGTTCTCACACCACATAGCTCTACTATGTCCTCGCACTTTCACGCTATGAAATAGTCACAGATTTTGTCTTATTATATCAATGAACATATACATATACTTAGTAGCATATATATATAT
>CATIWQ010276739.1:0-14766 GCA_949673415.1 Euphorbia schlechtendalii | reverse complement strand
CTATTTTTCTATTTAGATAAGCGGTACTAACAACACCTGTTCGTATTTTGAACTTATATCTTATCGGTAGGAAAGTGGGAGACAAGGTTTTTGGCTTCATTATTAAATAAAAATCCTAGGAGTTATTAGAGTCGAAACCTTACGAACAAGTTTTTGGCGCCGTTGCCAGGGATAAACCTTTCGGAATGAGTGTAGCCAAAAACTTGCTAACACTTACAAAATTCAAAATTTAGAAGGGAAAGTCTTGCCTCGAACTTGGAATGCAAGGGCGTTAAGAAAATTTTATGTTGTTCAGTGAAATGTTGTAATTTCTTATTCACATTAATAAGACTTCTCTCAATGACATATTTTGAAATTGTTAACATTGTTATTAGACCTGCTGTGTTTAAAAGAGAATGCCTATAAAGGCCCATTGAATAACGGTTATCATCATAATGTAATCCTTGTCTTTTTAAAAGCCTATTGTTTAGTCAAAAGAGCGAACCTCAAGGTTCCCATTGCACAAGAACAAAGGAAAAACAAAATTCTATCATTTAGTCAAAAGAGAGAACCTAAAGGTTCCCATTGCACAAGAACAAAGGAAAAACAAAATTCATTACAAAAGTTCATTAAGTATAAGTAAATGCTTTAAAAGCAAAGTGAAAATTACAAATAAATCAAAAGCTAAGGAAGAGCGGAGGAGGCATCATCATTAATTTCTTCAAATTCTGATAGCTGCGAAGTCTCCCATGAAAGATAGGAAGTTTCCTTTACTTCTTCTTCTTCTTCGCCTTTCTCATGATCAACTTCCTCCTCGTTGATGTCAGCTTGATCAGGCTCTCCAAAGAGCCGATCATCTTCCACCCAAAATTACATAGGGTCGTCAAGACCAAGCTCAACAAGTAAAGTGAGGGGATCAAGATTTACCTCGGGAAATAACTCCCTCGCTTTGTTAAGAAAGTTTACGCGGAAATTGACATGATAGCGGTTCCATTGGTCCATTAACCTCATCTCTTTCTTTTAAAAGTGATGCTTCAAAGCAAGATAACGAGCTTGGAAATATAAGGAAACACATTCATTCTTCCATACTGCAACCTCAGCCTCAACTAACATAGTGGATTTTTCAGCTTCTTTCTCCTTCAGAATTTGGTTAGCCTCAATCAAATGCTTGATTTCCTCTTTAAGATTTTCAACAACTTTATTCTTCTCAACTACAACTGCCATAGCATCTTGTTCAGCTCTGACAATGGACTAAAGAACACGGGCCAATTCTTCTTCTATCTTCAAATTAGCTTGAGCAAGCTCTTCCTTGGTCTTTACAAACATGCTAAGCTCGGCCATAGTAACTTCCTTCATTGAAGAAAGCCGCTTATTGACCTCAGTCAACTCCTTCTTCTCCTCCGTCAAGGATTTAACCTTTGCACCTCTGGCCCAGAATTCCTCTTCCAAGAAGATGGAGTGAAAAATACACTGAAAAATAACAGCAAGTTTATGTAAGCAAAAGTTTTTAAGAGCCATATTCAAAATTTTGAACTTGTGAAAGGCATACCTCTAATAAGTGGGCTCGATAGCGAGTGCCAATTTTCTCAGTGCTTTTCTTCTTGAGTGAAGTGACCTCAGAAGGAAAACGGGTGAGCTCACCCAACTTAGATATGAGCTTGTCATCATCCAGCTTCAAGTCATAGCCTAGCTCAGCTTCCCATGCCTAAGGAAAGAAATTAAGTGAGTAGGGGTGTAAAACTTATAAATATACACAAATAAATAGTCTGCTTTGAAATAATAAGGGGCATACCTGAAATATATCAGATGGCTCGTATGAAGCAAATTTCATCTTTTTGCTAGGAGGAGAAGCCGAATCCACATTCTTCACCAGTGGTCTTTTCATTCCACCGAATGTAAGAATCTTGGTTGTAAGCGGTTCCAAAAAGACTTGCACCTCATCTTCAGTCATCGGTGCTTTTCCTTTCACTTCCCACTTAGCTTCATCAGCTTCGATCGAACTTTGAAGTTTAACCACTCTCTCAGCAGGTTTGGATGCATTAACTTGAGGTTCAACAACTTCGATCATAGGTTCCTCCACCTCAATAGCATTCTCAATTTTGGTCAGAAAAGTACCTTAACCCGCACCTTTATTACCCTCCTCCGTTACAGAATGTTCGGCCTAGTAATTCTCTACATCTTGAAGCACGTCACTAAATGAGATATTCATCTCAGCTACAACAGGTGGAACTTCTCCCACTCTGGCCAATGTAATCCTCCGGCCTTTCTTTTTGCCTCTCTTCTTGGTCATAGTTGCTAGCAGAGAGTAGAACGGTACAAGATTAGACATACCTACATAAAAATCAAAATAGTCAAAAGGAATTAAAGGTTGAATAAAAGAAAATTTACTTGGCTCGTCGCCTATGTGACTCAAATCCACAATTTGAGGGGCGGTCGCAGCATATTTGTATTGGGAAGGATTGTTAAGCACGCGCACATCATCTGTCTGATTCAACCGATTCACCTCCATCTGATCAAGAAAGTGCACCTCTTTCCCTTGAAGCTTAACTAACCGACCATCTTCTTTCTAAGAAGATGAATTACGATGCACCTGGTTCCAGGTAGTGGGGAAAGGAAATCCCTTCTGAAACATGGCATTCTTGTGGACTGCCTTTGCCCCCTCATCTAGATGAACCCAAAACCATTTAGATTTTGGAAAGCGAACAGACTCCTTTTTCTTTAGAATGGGTTGCATTTTCAGGCGAGCAGGAGCGCAAAATACAAAAGATTTCCCCCCTTGGTTTGGACAGGATGAAAAAATGCCTAAATACCATTCCATCTAGCCAAATTATCAAATCCTTACATAATTTGTCCAGAAGAAGTAATTCTAGAAGGGAATTAGGAGTTAGCTGAGGTGGGCTAATACGGAACTCCCTCATTATATCCGCAACGGCTCGGCTACAAGGCAGGCGAAAGCCCCACTCAATATGCTGAACATATATGGCCATGGTTTTCTCGAGGGGCTTATCAACAATATCGGCCAATACAGGATCTGATCCAAGAAGACCCTGTTTAAGATAGAGGATATCTATTTATTATTTAACCTCCTCTACTGTTATGTCAGAATGAACCAAAATATCATATTTGGGATTCACCTTTGAATTCTTAGGTCTATTTACGGAAGATTCAAGGTTAAAGAAGGAAATACCCAAATCGACAGGAGGAAGGTTTGCGAGGGTATATGGAATTAGAATTCGAGGGAGATTTGGTGAAAAAGTTGAAGAGGAGTTGCTGGGGGCAGCGGTGGAGGTTCCTGCGTTCCCCCCTCATGAAATGATCTTAAGGGAACGGTATCAATAGGGTGAGCAGAATGAACAGAGCTGTTGTGCGTGTCTTTGTTTACAAAGGAATAAGAAGAAGAAGAAGAAGAAACTATGAATCTATTCATGTTGGGAAAGTGTAGAAAACTTACTGGAAAAGTGAAATGGAGAAAACAACAATTACAGAGAAAGGATGAAAGATGAAAGAGTGCACAAAAGGTAAAAGGAGGTTATTTCTCCTCTCTTATAGGGATTAGGGAAAAGAGAAATTTAAAATTCAAAAAGTGCAGTGATTACATGATTAATTACGGGAAATATAAAGGGGCAACTTGTTAAACAAGTCAAATAACCAAAGGTCGCACGTGTTAATCACACGCCATAGAAAAGTTCAATATTTAATAAATCTTAAAGAATTGAAGGCAAACAAGAGATAGTCATCTCTCGGTAAAAAGTGCGACTGAGGTTAGACTCATTAAAACAAAGCAACCAATCTGCATCGGTCATCAACTCTGGTCTTCAACACCAACAAGGACCAGGGTTGGTCCACCGTACCCATTGTATAGCAACCAACGTCGACTTTTCGCACTGAAGGAATTTGGGTTTAGTTTTCCGAGCCGCCCCAACCATTTTCCGCACGAGACGAGAACATAACATTAAGTGGCAGCAACAAAATAATACTGACCGACCCTTAAAAGGGGTCGTACAACATTGGGGGGAGGGACATCTGATAACAGAATATATTAGATGAGCCCACAAGCCCATAAATAGTCCAAAATGTGTCTTCCACAGAGAGAGCCATGTGGCAAACAGTCAAAAGGAGAAAAGAGCCGTTGGAGTCGTTACAAACAGGTTCATTAAGACTTTAAATGTAACCACGACATTAGTGGCAATGATCATATTATTCCATATATAAAGCAGAATCACTAAGGAATAAGTACAAATAACTCACTATCATATTGCTCACATTATACTTATTATCTTCCCAGAGGCTAACTTTAGCATCGGAGTGGCTACGCCGGATAGAACTGGCCTAGTCCTCTAACTTTAATTGTTTTGTAGGCATCTGGCAGTTTGGATCCCACGATGTCAACAACTACAAGACATGTTTTTAAAGTTTATCCAATAATCCATCAAGCATGTGCCATAAAACACTGTAAATCCTATAAAATACAGATTGAGAAATTGAAATTGGAGAAAATGATTGGAGTTGCTCTAAAAAATAAAAATTTAAAATTGGGTAGCTACCTCAAAACTACCAACAAGGTTTGACGGGGAATTTTAAAATAGTGGTGGTTGTTGCAAAAAAAAAATATAAATAATTTGGTCAGCGGACTTTCATAGTGATTCATCCATTCTCATTCAACAACCATTTCTCTTTCCGATTTTCCCCCTTCTTCCATCTATTCCCCCAAATAATCAAATCAAATGGCTAGCCAAGTCCCCGCCCAACTAGAGCCCTGGAGCCACCTCCATAACAAGGTTGTCTTAGTCACCGGCGCCTCCTCCGGTCTAGGCTTAGACTTCTGTCTCGACCTCGCCAAAGCCGGTTGCAGAATCGTCGCCGCCGCCCGCCGTGTCGATCGTCTCAAGTCTCTTTGCGACGAAATCAATAATCTCCCATCGGCCACCGATGACAACTCAAGTACAGGCCCCAGAGCCGTCGCTGTTGAGCTTGATGTGTGCGCCGATGAGGCAACCATAGATCGGTCGATCCAGATAGCTTGGGATGCGTTTGGAAGAATCGATGCTCTTATAAATAACGCTGGAGTTAGAGGTATTGATTGATTATCTATTTTTATCAAATTTCCTGTCCTGTTTGGATTCCCAGAAAATCTGAATCAAGGAGTTGAAAACAGGGAGCGTGAAGAGTCCGGTGGATTTGACGGAGGAGGAATGGGATCATGTGTTCAAAACGAATGCGAAAGGATCGTGGTTAGTATCGAAACAGGTATGTATAAGAATGAGTAAAGGTAAAGGAGGAGGGTCTATAATTAACATTTCTTCGATTGCCGGAATTAATCGAGGACAATTACCTGGTGGAGTTGCTTATGCTGCTTCTAAGGCTGCCTTAAACGCCCTCACTAAGGTACACGCCTTCATTTTGATTCAGTGACTTTATTCTTTTTATCCATTTTTTTTAATATTGATTTGCTTAGTGTTCAGTTCAAACATCTAATCTCATACCAGAAATTTTATTTAGTTTTTTTTAACATTTAGCTTATTTGCCAGTATGACATTCCAAAGTAAATTTTGATACACGGCAGTTTGGCATTCCTTGTTTTCCCAAAAAGCTCCTTTCACAACTTGAAATTGATCGTCGAAGTTTTAAGCCTAATGGAAATATCTTGTGTTCTTTTTTTACCAATTTTTATGTTGATGCGCATTATGTTCAGCAAATCTAGAAGTCGTTTAGAAGATCCACTCTGTTGTACGGTTCCCCTTGAAATTTTAATACAAACTAAAATGTAAAAACCAAGTTGTAAATAAAATCCACTTGCATGTTGGTGTTTTGTCGGAAACTTGTGTAACATCAAAGAAATATGAACACATAAATAACTTAAGCATTATAGGTTATTAAACAACCACATTGAAAAACTAAACAAAAAATGCTTATGTGTTGGCTCTTATTTGGAAACATGTTGAAAATTTTCTAGGTCAAATTTATTTTAGGGGAAACATAGAAAGGTTGGTTCACTACACATTTAAACACGTGTGTTTGTGTGGGTACAAAGTGTTGTAAATTAGGCCACACCAAACACATGTTAAAATTTGTATTGAGGGTCTTTTGTACTTCAAAGAATTCACCCCTCTCAATATTTTTTTTTAATTTGGCTAATTTAAATTTACATTAAATGGAAAGAAAAATCTCCAACCCACGCTGGATGTTATTTGAACTTGGAACCTCTAAAGTCCACAGCTTCCATCTTAACCACTAGGTTAAAACCTCAATCACGAATTCACCCCTCAATATAAAATCTCTTATTGTAGCTTAAATTTACCTTTTACCATGTCTCAAATTTGGCTACTAATGACAAATTCGACATCTTTTATAGCAATGCACTGCTAATGTAATGTGATGATATGGTTGATTTTGCTGTAATGCAAATCTTGGGTTGGGATCTAAATATCGTATAAAACTGAACAACAGGTAATGGCTCTTGAATTGGGAGTACACAAAATAAGGGTAAATTCAATATCACCTGGACTGTTCAGGTCAGAGATAACAGAGGGATTAATGCAGAAAGATTGGCTAAACAATGTTGCCTCTAAAACAGTCCCTCTGAAAGAATACGGAACATCAGATCCTGCTTTAACATCTCTGGTTCGATATTTGATCCATGACTCTTCTGGATATGTTACTGGCAATATATTCATTGTTGATGCAGGTGCTACCCTGCCTGGTGTTCCCATATTTTCTTCCCTTTGAAAAACTATTACCATGTTTGTTAAGGTCTTAACCTAATGTACCCATCACTTGAAGTTAAATGAGTTCCTTGTGATTCACCATTATATGATAACTAAATCACTTAAATAGACTTGTGCTATAAAATTCTATCGACTTAGTTTTTTCTTTTACTAATGTACCCATTTCTCTAATAGTGAATTTGTATCATCCATCATCTTTCTATACTTGTATGCTCACGTTTTAAAATCACTACTTACCTTAACACATTCATTTGGGAATTCACCTAGCTTTCAAAAGTGGGTTACTTCTAAAATTTGCTTTTTTTTTTAAATGCAATGTTCAGTACTTGTACACAATACTTGTTTAACACCAGCTTGTTTGCAACCATTTACATCTTACAATGTGCATCATTCATTTTTAGGTACTTAAATCTTCACTATAAGATGAAAATAAGATGTTATAAAATTTACTGATTTTTTGTAGAAAATTTTCATTTCAAACAATGAAATATAAAAACCATATTTTTTTTGCCCGAGATGATTTAAAAAGGTCTTGCAATTTAAATGGCAAAATAATATTTTTGAGCATTTTTTTCATGAAGCACAATTTTTTAGTGTATCCTTGTGGTATATATTTGAAAACTATTATTTTTAAACGGAGAGAGATGATGTGAACTCCACAGAACATTAGTCAACAATTGACTTTTGTTTTTATTTAAAGTACAACAATAAATGAACTTAATGGAATAGTGGATTGTACAATTTAATCCATATGTTAGTAGCGGATATTCAAGCTCTACTAGGTGACTTGAAAAAGGGTTTCATTCGAAAGTCAATGTTGTATCATGAAATTAAAACTACTACTTCCTCCACTTATAGCTACTTTAAAAATTTTCATTATTTACTCATAAAATATTTATTATACAACAAGATGATTTATTTATTCTTCATAAATTTCTCTTACTTCTTAGTTACAAACTTATAATTTAATCAATAATCTCTTTTCTAATTAATATTTGCATAAATTAGAAAAATTTTATTAAAGTTACATTAATAATTTAAAATGACACTTAAAAAAATTGGAGGGAGTAGTTAACAAACTAAATAAGTGGCTACTGAGAAGAAAATTTTCGAAAAAAATGTTCTTTAAATTTTATTGGTGTGCAAACGTTTCAGATTGGTGGTCGAGGATTAATTTGAAGAAATAGTCTCATGGTAGCATATGGCATAGTCGACAAGCCAAAAACGGACTTATTTAGATAGTCATATCGTCACATGATGGTAATTATATGGATATTATATGCGTTTCAATGAATGTGTTAGAACGATGAAAGCCTACAGAAAAGCTTGCAAAGCAAATATGTACCTTCAACTTTAAAAGGCTTCAAACGATCTAACTTTTGATAACTTAGGATGCACTTACAAAGGAGAAGGGGTCCCAGCCCCCCTCCATTTGAATATTTAGTATAATAATATTATTGTGTACTGCTTAGTCAATGAAATTCTGTAGACGAATTGGTTGGAGTTGATTGTTAAGCCCCCCCACTTCCTAATGTCCATGGTTTGAAAGGAAATTAAGTTTTTTGAAAAATACTAGGATTCGATCCTTGGACAAATGGACTCAAGATCCTTCCTCTTACCAACTCAACCATTCCCTTTATAGTCAACCTAGTGTAACTTGTTATTAATATTAGCTCTATATAATTACAACTTCATTATAGTATTTTTATTCACATGCATACACATATATATTAATTTTATTCGGTAATTGTTAACCCCCCTCAAGTCAAATCCTGCTTCCACCCCTGCTTGAAAATCTCTTCTCAAGATAGTGATCAAATTACACATGAATTATCCTACTGATAAATCAATTACAATCTTTATTCAACTAAGACTCCTAATCCTATTCAATTTAGGAGTCATTAAAGCCTATATAAAGGTTCTAAACCTTCAAAGGTATGAAATCTTATTCTTAATTCTTATTATTATTCTGCCACCTCTCCTAAATCCGTCGCTAACTTAAGCATCAGAGATGCCACGCCAGTCATACAGCTAGCTCCTCCAACCTTGTATTGTCTTGCAAATACATAATTCGACCAAGGCAATACACAATTTAATTTCGAAAGATTGGAGCATAGAACCAATTTTTATTTTCCAATCTTTCAATTCATGACCTCTTAATGTCTGTAATTTGATTACCATCTGGATGATGTAGAATTTTTGTTCGTATATAATTTAACCACAATTGTGTGAATTTTTTTTAGAAAAAATTGATTGCATTGAAGAAGAGAAACTGATTGCATTGATTGCATTACCATAAAGATCTAATAAACAAAATCCATTAACTCAATTATCAAGTTGTCTTACTAATTTGTTTTTCACTTAACCCACCGATCATGGGCTAACAATGATTCCACCGCTAAAATAATCTATAAACATTGAATTTAGTTTATCAGTAATTGTTATGTAAGAAAGAAAACAATTACTTTCAAATGTAACTAAATTGAATGACGCTTAAGTAACTGTATTCTTGTTTCATACTTGGCTTTTTTTTGATATTATTTTTTAGATGTCCCCAATTTGTGAAATTGGATATTTGAAAATCTCTCTCGCATGAATGACATTTGTTCAAAAAATTATTAAAGACAAGGATACTTATCCTGCATAAATGAGATAGTCCCAAAAACTAAATTATGTTGTTACTTTCCATTATCTTAATTTGGTTAGTATTATAATTTCCAATTCGGTATCTCCATTTGTCTCCTATTAATTTTCTAACACATGACATATTTTCAATTTTTTATTATTTATTTCACTTCACTTTTTTTAACTCAATTTTCTCTTTCCTGAAAACCGTCGCAGGATATGAATGTGAGATATGATTGGAAACACCCATTAGGGACATGTGAGTTTTTCCATTTTTGTAATCAGAAACATTTTTTTCATCAGTGAATGGTTAATATATCAAATTTCAACATTACACGGGCTGGATGCTTTCATTCCGGAAACAAGTTTCCACCTCTAACTATATAACTTAGGGAAATACATAAAAATACAATATTTGGTATAAATAATTACTTTTTTGTCTATTACTTAATTTAATTGTCAAAAGTATATTATCAATGTTTTGAATTTACATTTCTACCACCTAATGATAATCTCGTCGGATTTTATAGTTATCTTATAATTTTTCAAAACAATGTAATTTTTTGTATTTTTTTTACCATGATTTTATTATACTTTATTTATAGTATTTATAATTAATGTAAACATGTCATATTTATGTGTTTTTGTTTATTTTTGTATTTGAATTTATTTTTTATATAACAAAATCGCATTTTATAGTTATCTTATAATTACCATATAGTTTACTTATAAATATATTTAATATAACAAAATCGCATTTTATAGTTATCTTATACTTAATTCAAATTGATATAATTATATTATATTTTTGCTATAATTTACTTGTAATATGCCAAATTGATATAGTTGTGTTATATTTATTTGTATTTAATTAAGTGCTTGTTTAAACTATGTAACAACTATAAAAGAACTATAAAATAAATATGTATCGGTAAAAAAAGTTTGGAAAAAGTATAGCATCGTGGATCTTATTTTGAAGGAAAACATAAAGATAAAGAAAATATTCTAAAGCGGCATGTTGAAAAAATAAAATGTTTGTGAGATGAATCAAAAATAAGAAATTAAATTTAAAAATAAAAGAGGAATGTAAAAATGTAAATAAGAAAAATTTAGAAGGTAAAACTTCTAAATGAATTGTCGAAAACATACTAATCATGTAAATTACCCTGTAACTTAACAAGATAAGGAACAAGCTTTTGAACCCAATTTAGCGTAGTGCTTTTCAATCACCAACCATCGATCTTCAACTCTTAAAAAAGATAATTGATTCACAAGCTTCCTCACAACTACCATGCTCAATTACGATGTTGTTGAAGGTCTAATTAGAGAATTAAGTGTAAATGGCTAGTCGAATGGATTACAATTAACCTATAAACCCTACAACACCGCAACAATCAACTCTTCTTTTCCCCAAGCCACCCCAAGTTCACTATAATACCAATTATTTTAGGTTAAATGTGAGAGCCAAGCACAAAAGGCTAGTCTAATGGGTTAAAGGACCTAACTAGCTTATAAACCCCACAACATTTGCTCTCACAAACAATGTGAGATATTTCCCTAGGACATGTTTGGTATGGATTTCAAGCTGCTGTCCCAACAAGTTGAGTTCACAATTTTTGTATAAAATTATTTTGGCTTTGATCAACACATTTCGATCCTTCATACTATTTAATTAGGAACTGTCTAACTTGTTTTTTTCAAAATCAACTCTTCTGCTTATAGAAAAAACTTGAAAATGAAAATTTTCAGAAAAACAGCTTGGAAAACCCAACCAAACTAACCCTTATTATTTTGTACCACAAACAGATGTGTATTGAAGTATAAGACCCTGTAGGTTGGAACGAGATAAGTAAAGACCACTGGATTCCTACACAGAAAAATCGTACTTTTAAGCCAGAGTTTTCTCTCCATCTGAGGCAAGCTTTTAAGGAATGGTTTGTTGCCAAAATGCATTATATTTTCAATAACAAAACATTATTGCAAGATAGGAATGATAAACAAACTCCTTGTTGTATAATAATATACATTGAGCAAACCTCATGACCCTATCAATATGATGTTATATGGTTCAGTTCAATCTTGTTTGTCATCTCCTTTAACTGATATGGAGTCAGGAACGTGCATACTTTGTTCAACTTCTGCTCCAAGCGGCTAAAAACAAGAAGAATTTCATCAGCTACAAAGTTATGAATAAAAGCCAGTACAAACCCACACAGGCCAACAAAACGAAATTAGAGTAGCAGAATATGCAAAGTGGAAATTGGATAGCTTAACAAGAATCATTTGAAATCATTAACCATTTTTCGAAGAACATGAATTCGACTAGATGAAAGTTTATCATCTCTTCACAGAACCTGCTTCATTTTATAAGAGTTACGGGGCAAGAATAACTGACAATAAGAAATTTATTGGAAAACCAAAAAAACATAACCATAACCATATTCTTTCGATACTTGGCCTCCGGTTGAAAACAAAGAAACTCAAGTAATTGCTTCGCGCAGTCCCTCAAGATCTATTATTTATTATCATTCCTACTCTATAAACAATCCACTTACAAGAAAAAGTAAATACACAAGGAAAACTGCAACTTTAAGCCTTGTTGCAATTGAACTACACTCATAATTGAAACCTATGGGATCAATTTAAACCAAACAGCAGACTAATACAATAAGGCACGGGATAAAGCTAACTGCAACTAAGATCAAAGAAATATTGGGTTAGATTCCAAATCCAATCATCATGTTCAATGTTCAACAGCTAAAAAACAATGCTGAAGGTTTCAACCTCACAAATTCATCAAGTTTAGAAATGCAATACAACTAATTGAAGTTGAGCAGATAAAAAAAAACAAAAACATATAAAATTTAAGGTCTTCAAATAGTGTATTCCCTGATAACTTTGACAGACAGATATACTTATTTTCTGGGGTTTGAAGGGAAAATACCATAAGTAAACATCAAACTGTAAAATCCATTGCTAATCCAATTTTTCTACTAATAATAGATGCTTTAATCTTTTATTTAAAGAATTTGGGGTATGATACCCAAATGGCCCTAAAATTGTAGAGAAATTTTGAATTTACCCTCAAAGCTAAAAAGGGTCGATTAAGAACCTATTGTTAACCATTGTCAGATTTTACCCTAAATTTACGAGATTTTAGCATTTCCTAAACCATATCGAGAAGATAATATGGATTGGAGGATGCAAGTTTTTTTCGGCTGAAGATGCAAGTTAAAAGCATGCGTTGATGTAGCTTTATATTAAAAAAAATCTAGCTAATAGGCATCACACCATATCAATTATTCGAGTCAACTTCTAACTAGTCCATTGTATCACAGCAACATAACAAATCCTAGAATCCCATAAATAAGAAGCAAAAGTGCACTGATTTGAACCATTAGGTCTTAATCGACTATTTTCATAACATAGACATAAATCTCAAATTTCCAAACAAGTAATTCCAGTAACGTATTTATATAACGTAACCCTAAAATTTCAGAGCAATCAATCCATCAAAAAATGCAATTCTAAATTACATACAGCCTTACGGAACTCAATATCAATAATATTTCAAATCAAGAAGTAACACAGAAAAAATAGAGAGATTGGATTACCCTAGAAGAGGATTCTATTTTAGCCGAGGGCTTGTACGGACAAGGAGGAGGAGCAATCTCCGGCTTCCTGTATTCCCATCCAAAAAGGGCATATATCTTCCCCTTAAACACAAACAACACCTTCAATTTTAATTTGAATAATCGCAAAAAAAAAACTAAAACAAGTATGAAAGATTTTGATACCTTAAAATAATAGAAGAGCAGAGGCAATATGTTGACGATGGGAACAAGGAAAAGAGGTAACAAGCAAGCTACGCAAACCTAAACAACAACATAGCGGGAAATTGAAAATGAAAATGCGAAGAACACTACAAAGAAACAAAGAATTCGATTATAATTTACCATTTCTATGTGTACGTTTGATTGTCGATGGATTTTATTGAAGTTTTATCCTATGGGAATTCGGATGTTTTCTATTCGGAATAAGATAAGCAAAATATGCCAGTGCCAATTGTAGCGTGTAAAAAACGGCCCTTTTCAATTTTTTAGATCCTCGTATAAAGGGCGACAGCAAAAGTGCAATCATTTGGTTTACAATATTTTTTGTTTGACCATTCTTTCCGTTTTCCATTTTTCGTTTTCTAAAATTAAATCCACTTTAAATTAATAATATTTCATTATTTAATTAAAAAAATAATTAAATAAAAATTAAAAATAATAAAATAGTAAAAAATAATATTATTTCAAGTTTTTCTCCATTTGAAACGGATCATTCCCAATATTCAAGGAACCTTGAAAATGATTGGATTTGACTATTCTCCATATCTATTTTTTATTTTGAAGAATTTTTCAAGATAGGAAACTATTGAACCCGCTCTCATTGCAAACATAAAAAATTTGTAGTTTCACAATATGCAAATGGGTTTGAGAATTTTTTTGAAAGAGGCTAGAGAAATTGAACCGTTAGCAAGTAAAGGAAAATTGACTCACCCCGTCAAATTTTGTTATGGGCAAAAGGCAAAATTGAAAAGTTATGTATCATTTCACTATTAAAGCGCAAAAAAT
Source organism: Euphorbia schlechtendalii (assembly GCA_949673415.1). Classification (NCBI taxonomy): domain Eukaryota; kingdom Viridiplantae; phylum Streptophyta; class Magnoliopsida; order Malpighiales; family Euphorbiaceae; genus Euphorbia; species Euphorbia schlechtendalii. The sequence goes on along the minus strand of CATIWQ010276739.1, from coordinate 818 downwards.
TTCAAAATCCTCTAATGCAATCTATTCATCCTCTCCTTAAACGATTTGTGAAACCTTTCTTCTCAAATTTCCACATTTTTGGAAATTATTCTGCAGTAATAAAAAACATTGTGATAATCCAGTTAATCTAATCACAGCTGAAAAAATTGCAAACAACAAATTAATTAGGAAATCGTTGAAGGTATTTGTAACAAACAATAAAATCTATTATGTCAATCATGAGAAAATTATATATGGTAATAGGTATTTAGTAGCATTCTTCAATCCAACAGTTGATAATTTATGAGAGAGTATTTAATTAAGACAAAAGAATATTTAACTAAGACATTATAAATGATAAAAAATATGTATTATGAATTATGAGTGACCATTTAATTAAGACGAGAGAATATTTAATTAAGACATTATAAATGTTGGATTGGAGAATGGTGCTAAATACCTAGTATTATATATAATTTTCCATCAATCATGACATTAATTAGTATGAATTATTTTCAAAAATTTGGAATTCAACTTTGAATGAGTTCTATTGGTTAAGACGGAAGATGTGACTCTAGAGGTTTCAGGTTCAAGTCATATCCGAGATGGGTTGGAACTTTTTTTCCATTTAATGTAAGCTAAAATATATATAGATATATATAAATACATATATACATACACACACACACACACACATATATATGTATATATATATATACACACACACATATATATATACACATATATATGTAAATATATATACACACACATATACACACACACACACACACACACACACACACACACACACACACACACACACACACACACACACACAT